>BQNB010094291.1:0-26156 GCA_026074375.1 Tanacetum coccineum | reverse complement strand
TAAGGAGCATTTTGTGTTGACTGTTTGGCTTATTTTCGTGGGTTTATGGCTTATGTTGTGCTTATTATTAAGCAAAACGCCACGGGTGTTGTTTGGATGTTGCTTATTTTGTACAAAAAAAGCTTGAACTTTTATTCATTATAATGGTTTTAGCTTATTTGTAAATATATTTCGTAGCTTATTCATCATTCAAACAGATAATTTAAGCTAATTTTGAAGATTTAAGGATCTTTGAATAGTTTAAAGGGGTGTTTGGTTCGTGCCTATTTTTGAACAAAGCTTGAAACTTTTTTCGTCATCATGTTTCTAGCTTATTTGTACAAGTATTTTGTGGCTTATTTCGTTGAATTTGGGCCTATTTTCGAAAAAATCTAGGTTCGTGCTTATTTCTTACGAATGAGGCGAAATATACATGCTGCAGGAGAAATATGCATGAATTACGAGAAGTATGCATGCTGTAGGAAAAATATGCATGAATCAGGGGAAATATGCATGATTTCAGGCGAAATATGCATTCAGGTGAAATATGTATTAGGCGATTTATACACCTGTTTTCATCAAGAACCAATCTTAAACACCTTTCGCAAACACCAAAGTAAACACAACACTTAATGCTAAAACGATCATATATTAATGATTCACTAAAATGACAAATGGCTACAGATTCATATTCAAAATGACAAGTAATCACGAAGCTGATTTGGTATCCCTTATTTGAGATTGAAGTGGATTTCACAAAGGCGTCTACTTATTCTACTTTATACCCCTTTTCTTTAAACCCCGTCTATCGATTGATGACTTGCTTGAATGTATACAGCTTATGATTGAGACTTGGATTATCTAGTTATACCCGATGTAAGGAGTTACATTGTAGTACTTACGGGTTATAACTATCACTTAAAAGAGTTACGTTGTGGTACTCAGTGTCACACGCAGGTGCCGATGTGGATAATTTCAAGAGGTGTCGTACGTCTTATACATTTGATGTTAGGTATAGGATACATAAAGATTTAATCTTGTACCGTTATTTAATCAACAACACTGTAAGCTTAAGTAACAAATTTGGGGGATTTTACTTCAGTTCCAAGTTTGGTATATCGGGTTTACTTCACTATGTGATCACAGTAATAGCCAACAGAATACAAGGTTGGTAAGTTAGCTAGAGAGTTTAAAAGTTGAGATTTAATCAGCAATTCTTACGAGATCTTATTATGCTATTTCAAGACAATGGTACTTCACAGTCTAAGCAAAATTTTCAAAGTTCTTCAACGATATTCATAACTTTTCAAGATTTGTGCTTATGACAAGAACTTCTTGAGTATATGGACATACATGAAAATGATGCTTCCGAGAGTTCGCAACCATCATGGGGGAAAATCGTGTACGTGGTGTGGTTTTTCGAGTCAATAAAGAAGGGCTATAGACATATAAACTATTGGTTTGGAAGATTCGTACAACGTGTACTTTGTTCAACTTCCAGGGGGAAGTAGGGTATTCTACTTCACTTAGTATGGTTTGTGTGAAGTATTATGCATACGTGAGAAGAATTGTTGCTGATTTCTTGCAAGTACCCCCGAACGAATATTCACCAAGACTTAATGACAAGTAGCATTAGTATTTGGTATGGTTTTACTTCTATAAAATTACGTAGTGCACGTCAATGGCAAATAGAAGATTGTTCAAGCTACATCAAAGTTTCAGAATCTGCTTAAGATAAGGATGTTGGTTTGGGGGAAGCTGATTCAGAAACTTCGTCAAAAAGGAGTCTATGAAGAAAGCTTTTCAAGACATGTTGTATGGATTGGGGGAAGTTAATCCAACTCATGCATACTACAATGGTTTCAGAACAAGTAAAAACAATGAAGATCCAAGCTGAAATACAAGTTTCAAGACCTAAGACCAGAAGAAATCAGGAAGAAATCTTCTGCTTTGGAAGCGCTTCAGAGAACTTTTTTTTGTTTATTGTACTTGTTAGGAATTATTGTAAGTAATTCCGTTTGTTCCTCAATAGTAGAAGAAGAGTTTACGCCTTAAAATTTGTCAGACTTATACGAATACAGAATTAATATAAGGATGTGCAGGTTAGACTTAGATTAGGAGACACAATAGGGTCTATTATAAAATACCCCTCCTCTAATTTCGAAACGGAGGGTGGGAGGGGGAAAATTTATTTTTTGTATCTCATAATTTGTTTGTGTTTCCTCTCCCTTTTTCTTTAGAAATAAACACACTCTTTCCTTTCTCTCTTCTATTCTAATAAATGGCAACTTTTTTCTTCTTATCCCTCCTTGAACTCCGGGATCTTTGTTTTTGTTTGAATCTTTATGTTTAATTGGAACCTATGACATGGTCCAAAAGGACAATTGTACATCGGTTTCTTGTACGGGTATGGTTGTATGGTAAGAGATCATGTGTTTATAACTATTGCAAATTTGTGGCATCTGATTTATGTCAATAAATATTCAATACAATCTCGATCGCGTTTAAACTCTTTACGCGTTTTTACTTTTAATTTTCAACGTTTAGTTAAATCGCGTATACTATTAATCAAAATTACCAACGTTAAAATTCAGGATCAAACAAATAGAATTACGTCAAACAAGTCTTATATATTATTACAGAAGTTAATTATTTGGACTTTTCACTTTTATTTTTTATTCATACGTAAAACGTCTACGTTTCGCAATTTAAACACTTTCATGCCTTGAATGTCAAATCCATTTTTACCCATAATATACTTTAACAAATACCCTTCATTATATCCAATTACTAATAACTAATCATTTCTATCAAAATTCACATTCATGTAGCCATTGTAACATTCTTGCATTACTTAAAGAATTTAAATCACTAAATCCTTAATAAACTTTTAAAACTATAATATACAAAGAAACCAATGGATTAAACCCTAAAAACCTTACACATCTTAAACAAGCTACCAAAACATAGCAACTTTGTCTTCCATGCCATTTGTTTTGATCGGCATAAACAAGGAATAGCAATTAAGTCTCCCATGCTTGCCATTTCATTCGGCTAGAAACAAGGCCCCAAATGCATGCCTAAGCTTCTATCACTTCATGTCTTACACATAAGTACATGTTCTCTTACAACACTATACTCTTTCAAGACCTAGACGTAATATTTAAACTACAAAACCATCCCACTAATTCCACTTTTACATAAACTATATTATCCCATAACCAACATATAAACTCTAGTGCTTATTCCATGGGGTTTCAAGTCCTCTTTTGATCCCCTTTTGATCACTCATGCACGACAAGCACCCAAGGAGACCAAATATGATAGTATTTTCACATCAAGCATGTTGCTACAAGAAGCTAGCTAATTGTTTAATCCATGAACCATGCCACACTCTTGCAAACCATGAAACCTAGTCTAAA
The DNA here is from genome assembly GCA_026074375.1 of Tanacetum coccineum. NCBI lineage: Eukaryota > Viridiplantae > Streptophyta > Magnoliopsida > Asterales > Asteraceae > Tanacetum > Tanacetum coccineum. The sequence goes on along the minus strand of BQNB010094291.1, from coordinate 22,755 downwards.
TATAAAAGATACTATCCTATCAACACTCCCTTTTACCCAACGATTATAAGGCCCTTCCCCAACGTGACAACCTTTCCTAAGGAAATAGTATTTAGCTTTTGTTTTCCTATTCCTTTTACAATGGCAGCAAGTTACTCATGCCCCAAGGAGTCTCTTGCTTTTCTTATTTCTTTTCGTGACTGCTCAGTGAGAAACAAAACCTCACGTTTCCTTTTCTCTTTTTTGTTTGGCAGACTACACAAGACACTCCAAAAATCCAAGTATGCACTACTTAGTTTATTGTTATAAATGCATGTGAGCATGCCTGGACTAGTCAACATACCCTAAATTAGGTTTATATAAACTCATGAACTACTCTCTTTCATTCACTCAAAGCTGCTTCTTTATTTTCTTCTGATTCCATTCGAGCAGTATCAACCACAGGGAGAACTCAAGATAAAACCATAAACCCTAGCTCCATAAAAATCAAAAACCCCCAAGAAACCCTAATCGGTTTCTTATTTATTTGTTTTCTTGGGACGACGAATACAAACACTCTCTGGTTCTTTCTTTTGGATGACAAACTCATCAAACAAGTACCACTCTTTCATTCGTTTTTGGTTGTCGGTGATCACAAGGAAGTCCAAGGAGTCGTCTTTCATCAAGTTGGTATTGGTGTTTGGGTTGGTTTGTTGAGTTTGAGACGAAACTAGGGTTTCGTTTGGTGTTAATCACACACGTCCACCTTGTTTGTGAGTCACACATTCCTTCTTTTATTTTACTATATTGTGCATTCAGGTCCTACTAGTGTGCTTGTAAACTTTAAAACCAAGAAACGCATGTTTTCACAAAGATAACTTTATGATGTTTTCGGGTGTAATATGAAACCCCAGTATAAAAACTTAGCCAATAAAATTTTTGGGTTTACAACTTGTCAACGAGGTATATGAGTAGTGTTCATTCAAAATTACAGCCCCTAACACCTTATAACGAAGCGGGAAATAAGTTTACAAATTCATGATTTTATGTGTAAATAGTGTGTAAATGGGTAGACTTATAGCTTGAAAAATGACCCGTTTGACTTGGTTAATAGGTCGGGACTTTGGTGGGATTTGTAGATGGCTTGGTAAAGAACGTGTAGGACTTGAATTTCACGAAAAGGTTGAGAAACGGATGAGATATGTGAGTTGGAAAAATGGTCGTTGCACTAACTAGTTGTTCTCGTCGATTAAATGGGTTAGCTTTCGTGTACTTTTTCGACCATTGAAACAGTAATTTTAGGTCGGGTTATGAATTATATGTAAAGTTGGGTTGGTTATGACCAAATAGGAAAAAGAATGGACGAAAATGGCTTAAAAACGAATAAGTTATCGCTATTTGAAAATTCATGATTTTGGCTTGTTTTTACACTTCGAAAATATGCAGAAAAAATTGGTGTATTTTCCGAACTATTTAGAACTATAGAAAAAGTTTTGCTTCGAACACTTTGCTAATATTAAAACTCGATACTACCACCTACGTCTAGGAAAAAGACTTGTAGAAAGCGGACCCATAACGAAGTCGTAAAACGTGCTTAAAGTTTATGTTTTGGCTAGCGTTTTGGCCTTCTATTAGATAGTCGAAAATGCAATTTGTTGGTTGTGTTCTTCATGTTGCGACTACACTAGTTTGCACCACATTTTGACCCGTTAAACGATGTCGTTATAGAAAACTCATAACATGAATGTCATAGTTGACCTGACCAAGAACACGTATATATTTTTGGTTTGTCGTGAAAGTCAATATCGAGTCCTATATTGATTTCTAAAACTTTACATAAATCACTATTTAAAATTCACCAGATCTAGTTTCCAAAAAGTCTGGCGTCGTAATTTACGGACTCGTATTTAGAGCGTGACGACCCGTCAAAGTTGACCGTTTGACCAAAATTAATTTTTTTTTTGCAAATGAATATCTTCATTATTTAATCGAAATGCAAGCACATACTGGGGATGAAAATTCATTTAATTCATTCATATTATATATTTAGCTTAAATATGTATTATTATCACTTAGGTTGCGGATAGAGTTTTTCCTCGTTTTGCGTGCATCGTTTTCCGTGCCTACACTTATTTGATATTATCTTGCTATTACATCGAGGTGAGTTTATAGCCCCATGTTTTACTTGTTTTACATATATTTTTGGGGTGAGAACATGCTTGTTTACAAATTCATTTACATGGTTGATTCAAACTCGTTACATGTTCATTTACAACTCGTTTACAAATTGATTTTCATACTCATTTACATATTTCACGATGAGATACAATACTTGATTTCACTTATGGACGCAACAACTTTACTTTGATTCAAATGATTACGGATTAGCTTAGGTTGCATGAACTGTTAACTACAAGTTGGTAGACACGAATGTTATAAAATAGATCTATTCGGGTGTGACAGCCCCGTTCGAGTGATTAGCTATCACTGGTGTTGACATTACCGAGCCAAAAAACGTTATACCATGTCGGAGCAAAGAACGACATTTACATGAACAATTATGGTGCCTTAAATAAAGTGGCATACAAGTCTGAGTCTCGGTTTCATGAACTTAGAGTAATCGTAATCACTCATTTGGCAATACATACTTAAAACATTTCATGATATTTTCAATTATCATACATACTTTGAATAATTGCGGTCCAACTTTCATACGTACATTTTTGTGACTATTATAATGGTTGAAATGGTCATACACACTTTGCAAATCTTTGGTTCAACATTTATACTTAAACAAACCTATGAACTCACCAACTTTATGTTGACACTTTTAAGCATGTTTTTCTCAGGTGAATTAGATGCTTGGCTTACTTGATGTGCATTGGAGTCTAAACAATACAAGATTACTTTTCAAACGAATCATTTAGAGATCGTTCTCTCATATCTTGTGCTGTTGTATTATGAAGTAACACTCCCGGACATATATCTGCTGCGACCCATTTTGGGGGTGTTACAAAATGCATATAAAGGAGAGTGAGTAGCATTCCATAAGGAAGCACCATCAAGTCACTCTTGATCACACTAGTCATTCTCTTAGCCATGTAATAGGCGAGGTTGAAAGGTTTTTGGTTGGAAAAGGCAATAGAGCATGTAAATAAGGCAAGCATTTGGATGATCCTTATTCCTCAAGAGGCTAATAACATTTTCACTAAGAATGGTTTCCTATTTTATGAAGTCGGGTTTCATTTCAAAGAGCACGATTTGATAAGGATCGGAAACAACTGTCTTACCCTTAATGGTGCGGTGTTTGGTAGGGGGTCTTTCATTGAAAATGGCATCACGAACCACATCGGGATCATCCAAGGGAGTCAAATAGATGGGATTAGGATCGATGTAATTTGGAAGAGACGCAAGAGACCAATCGAGATAAAACATGCATGGGACTCAAAGAATTTGAGCAAATTGATAGAGGCGGAGAGTAATCTCAAAGTTCCTAATGGTGAAGGCGATGTAAATTGTTTGGTCCTCATTTTGAATAATCCTAACACTTTTGTAAAACTCAAGAACAAATATGGGACAAATTTTCTCATCAATATCTAAAAGGAAATCAAAGTTGATAGCCGAAAAGACTTGGCGGATGTTGGAATCATCAAGATAGGAGGGGTGAATGACACAACCTTCATGGAGAAAGTGTCGCTCGTTATTCTTAAAAATGGCTCTTTCGTCGGAGTTGAGACCCGGGGTCTGATGATATTTGGGAATGTAAAGGGCAGTGTCTTGGTGGTCGACATGGTTGGATTTCGACATCTTGAACGTAAATAAATTATTCCAAAAATAAGTAAAACTAAGTTTTCGATTTATTTTAATGTTTATACTCAACGTATATGTCGAATATTCTCGATAAATCGACATTCAAGTATGATGATGTTTTTGATAGAAAATGAAAAAATGTGTTTACACAAATCCTTTTTGAAGTCAAGTTGCTGAGATTGTAACTTGTTTTTACGAGTATTAACAACGTCTAAACACATCAATTAACCCTCTTTTGTTTTTGATTTTTCGAAAATTTATTTGACATAGTGTCTATATGCATGAAACAATTTTCAATTGAAAAGGAAGATGCAATTTCTAACTAAGGAAATCTTAGATAGTTAATTACGTTAAATTCATCGATTATAGGTGATAAATTTTAATAAGCCCTAATTTTGATAAAGAGACTAGTCTAGATTTAAATCAAAGAGAGGAATTATGAATGATACTTACAATGTGATGAACTAGACTTGTTTTGATGACGATTTAACCAAGAAAGTGATAAGGATGATGGAGGTTCGTCAATGGAAGTTTTGGGAAGAAGATAATTTTTGAAACAGTTATATGATATAAAGTTAACTGGCATTTTCGCTCCAACAGACCCGCGGATCTCTCGATTTCCTCTTGGTGAGGGTACCAGCCTTTATAACCAAGGGTACCCGGGAAATAATAACAAAAATTATTTTATTTTTATTTTATACAAATATATATACTTTGTTTTATTTTTGGTTTGGTCCAACAATATTTTAGCTTGTTTTATTTTATTTATGTGTGACATTAGAAATTTTGTTATTTATTTAGAACGAGTCTTTTAATGTGTGACGGAGATGCGTACCACTTGTTTAACAATGCGAAAAAAATAACTAGATGATAATCATGAAGCAAAATGAAAAACCCATAATGATCTTATATATATATATATATATATATATATATATATATATATATATATATATATATATATCATTTCGATGCTTAACGCAATACATATGATAGGAAATACAATGAAAATGTTTAAATGCTAGAATGAAGAAAACGTCTCCATGCGGGAACTTGAGAATCAGATAGAGGAGCATGATGAGTGAGAGAATGATGATGATCAACACGGGACTTAGGATCTCCAAGATTGCTTCCATAGGTGAAGGGTTATGGTAAGGTTTTGAGTGAGAAAGAAAGAGGAATAATTTGATTTTTTGAATGGGATGGGATTGGTAGTGGATGAGATGAGAAAATTATATAATAGGGGCGGTGGACGTTGGTTATGGGTTTTCGTGAGGAAGAGTTTGAATTTGAATAACGAAGCTTAATACCTTAAAATTTTACGTTTAGACACAAGGATTTTGATGGAGAAAACTAGACGGAGATGTTTTTTAGGGTGAAGCGAGTAAAGTGTACTAAACCGAAAAAATATTTTCTATACTAATACATATAAGGTCCAACAAGACAATTAAGAATAAGCCCATATAGATAAACATAAATGAATCATAAAGCACGCATATAAATCTATTCACTACTATCAAATAATATATATTCAACCAAGCATAGAAAAAAATAAAATTTGAGAACTTATCTTTAGCATTTAGTCTCATTGCCCATGGAGTCAAGATGTCCATATTTTAATAAAGGCAACGAAAAGGGTCTTTGAGTAATCGTAATTATTTTTATTTTTGTTTTAGGTACTAGTTTTTAATTTCTTAAATATTTTGACCAAAAAGAACTAATGTAAAAATTAAGAAATTTCAAACCATGTTTTGTTTTAGTTTTTGAAAAATGATAAATTGATTAAATTCGAGTTTCTAATGATCATTATAATTAAATGGAAAATTTATTTATTTTAACCATTTTACTGTAGCCCGGAACCCTCGGCTAACAATATCCGATACCATTTCACGAGGGTACTGGGGTATCGGCTTAGCAGACCAAAAAAAATAATTAGCCCAAGTTGTTGTTTTTAACGGGTTTTTCAATTAGACCCAAAACAATTCTTTTCTAACTATATAGAGAATTTATATATTCGAATTAAGATGTACCTTTTCGAGATATAACTTCTTAATGTAATGGAGCTCCGAGAATTTTTGCGTCGAAGAACCATGATCATTTTGATGATCCACCAAGCTTTTTTAAGGATTAAAAGTCATATAGCAAATAGATCTAAAATAACACAAGATAATTTTAAAAATATTATACTTAATGTTTTGTTCAAGAAAAGTCATTCTCTGTAGTTTTCAAAATTCATTTGATCGAATTTGAAGATTTTAAAATACAATATATATTAAAAGTCTGTGATAACATGCTCTTGATACCAATTGTAGAAAACTAGAAAGGGAGGGAGGGTTGAATAGTTTTACGAATTATAATTTATTTTTTGATTTATTTAGCTAATTGTTTGAAAGATTATTTAGATGTAGTGGTAGAAGAGATTGACAGCATATACATATATGTATATATAACAAGTATGATAAAATGAAGGATACATGAATGACACAAATATTTATAGTGGTTCGGTTACAATGACTCCTTCCTTGCCCTACTCCACTCCCCGAGTCACCTACTCGAGAGTTTGTAATCACTACATCCACAAGCTCCTTACTTCGGCGGAGAAGCCTCACAACGTTGCTTACACTTTATCCGGTACCAAACTAAATACCGAGTCTTAACACCCGTAGAACCAACCCTACGTCGCTTACCCTTTTATCCGATACAAAGCTAAATACCGAGTTCTAACATAGGTAGAACTAACCTTACAACCCTTTTAACACACAATTTAAATACTACTCCCTCCGTCCCAAAATAATTGTCCTCTTTTGACTTTTTGAAATCTATTTTTTTTTACTTTTGATAGGTTCTTTGATCATTTATAGCTTGAGATTGTTTAGACATCATCTAGGATCATGATAACAAAGACAATAACATATATGCACAGCGAAATTAAACATAAGAACAATGTTATCATCAACAAGGTTTTTCTTCATTATCATTCACTCCAAGCCTCAATTCTACTTTGATCAATAGTAGAACAGTTACATCAATAAACTATAACAGGAATCATAAGATCCTTAAGGCTACACCACACAAACTAGACGTCTACATTTTTCCTTGGGATACACACACACACGTTTTTCTGTGTACACATAAACTACACGACCTAATGTCTCTTTATATAGTAGAGATCATCTAGGTTTACAAAGGATAAGAACAAATATAATTAGGAAACAAATAATATCTTCTTAACTTTTATCTTTATCTTCTATATCTTTTATCTTCTTAAGGAGATCTTTTAGAATCTTCAAAATCTTCCATCTTTTGAAGAATTCTAGCTTTGCATTTAAGTCCTTCTTGTTTCATTCTTTTATTTATTTTGTCTCATCAAATCAATAATTCCCAACAACGTTAATCTTAAATATTTTCGTTTTTGTCATGTAATAGTTGATGTAAAATATATGAATGAATTTATTTTTAAATGTATTTTCATTGGTATAACTTTCATCAAGTATTATATAACATAAACAAAACTATTAAAATTTAAAATTGATAAAGAAAGACTTTAAAAAATCAAATGAGGACAATTATTATAGGACGGAGGGAGTATATTCTAACCCATTTAGAACTAGCCTATATTCCCTTAACTAATTACAAGGTATTAGATTGATGAATGAAATGCATGAGATGATGATTCACAATCAGTAGATTGATCTTGATGAAATGAGAGATGCTTGCGACAAGTGAGCTTGAGGCTTGAACCCGTATGCAAAACTTGGTTACATTTTCTCCTATTAAGAAAATCATCAAAACTAAAACATGACCTGAGATCAGAGGTTTAGTTAGATGCAATAGAATATGTAGGTGTGAATTGATACTAAAATAAGAGAAATGGCTTAGAATTTATAGCCAAAATTTGATACTGTAGCCCGGTACCCGTGGTATCCTGCAAGGAAGGTACCGACCAGTGTAAATCAATGGTACTGGCTTATTACTGTTCACTGGTTCCGGCGGTACTTTCCTAGAAGGGTACCGGCCAGTGTAATCCAATGGTATTGGCTGTCTGACAAGTAAATCCGAATTTTTGCTTAAAAAATCTTTTGTAATCTTTTGGGATTTTTTTTAAGATTTGGATGATGTAATACATGAGATAAATAAAAATTTACTTTTGTTTTCTTTATATTACTTATTCAATTATCAAAGTAATATAAGTTACTTTTTATGAATAAAAGTGTTAGCCTTAATTATATTAAGTCAAACATGAATGTTATCGGTCATACAAAGTCAAACTAGGTCTTGTATTGTAATAGGCTAGTCGGGTTCAACGGGCTTGGTTTGTAATCTAATATTGTCCGTGTTGCGGGCTCAAAGCCCAAGTTTAGCCAAGCCCGGCCCAAGTAGAAAAGCCCACATGCCACTTATGGCTCAAGGGTATAAAAGGACCCTCTCCACACATGGAGAGGGTGTTGGTTACCATTTCATTCACTTGTGTGTGTGTAATCATCCACCTCTCTAGTTTCTCTCTAATAAATCTTCCAACTTTTCTTTCTATCTTTCTAGCTTTTTGCTTATTGGTATAGCTTATGTTGTGAAATGGATTAAGCTTTTGGGATAACAAAAAGTAATGAGATTGTTTGGAAATCAAATGTAGAGATATATTTGTTATGTGAATAATTAAACAAAGTATCCGAGTTAATTTGTAAAATTATATAGAGGACAAATTTTAATATAAAATGTGTAGTTTAGATTATGTGGAATAATAATGACGGACGATGAACATGATAAATATGATAAGTATGACGAGTGATGCGAATGATGGATATGATAAATATGACGGATGATATATGATGATTATTGAGTTAGAAAACTATTGGTTTAAAACATATAAACTTTATTTTCTACTTCCGATGGATTTATGATTCTCATTGACAAAACACAAATGAATCGTAAAATATAAATAAATGTTTTTACGGCTTATTTGTATTAACAATTAGTGTTGATTTCATAAGTTTTCTTATGTATATTCTTATATCTTTAGAGCTCTAAACTTTTGATCGTCTTTAGAGTCCTGAAGCTCATCAAGGTTGTGTTCGTATATCTAAATTTACAATTTCAGGTTGCCATTGGTGTTGTTATCATGTGAGTTCTATGTATGGCACAGGCATAGGTTTTTGCTATACAGATTAACAACATCATAGGTACATATTTTACTTTTAGTGGTAATACTTTGTGTTGTCAGCCGTTAGCGTATAGTGGTGCAGTTTTCCATATCCTTTATATGATGTTTTTGTAAATCCAATTTATATAGTAGCTGTTTGGCTTTGATGATTCAGTATCTTGCTTAGTCTTCATTTTTCCATGCCCAAAATTGTAATGCATAAATATGAAACTATCAATAACTTTTGTATTGAAACAACATACGTTTTCCCATATGCGTCTTTCGGGTTAATGTTTGCCTTTAGTTTATTGACGGTTTCGACTTTACGCTATCACAAATACTTTTGACCATCCGCCATTAGTTTAGGGCGATATAGTTTTCCATATGTTTTGTACATTGTCTTCTCATATCTAATTTGGATAACAGTTGTTTGGTTGTCATGATTTTGTCACTCGGTTGTATCTGCTTATTGTAGCTACTATAATATCTGAGCCAAATCATGCATATTTGTCTCTATTTACTAAGCCATTGCTCTATTTAGGTTATCCATGATACGCCAAATGGGCATACTAATACTGTGTAAGGAGAATGGAAGGAATCAATATAAAATTTTGTTGTCACATATGCGGGTGGGAGGGGGCATGAGGAAACCGTTATCTGATATTCTTTGTGTTAAAATTTACTGTTACACGCTTACAAGAAAACCTTTATATGGATTTATCCTGTCCTCCTTACCCTGATGTTACTATGTCCATTTTACATACAGTGCATTATCTAAATAGAAAATGAGAAATGTCTCATGTGGCACATTCGTTGGTTCCGGCATCCTAATAACGACATGTTTGTGTACAAAAGGGTGTTATTGCGCAAAGGTGATAAGATTCTAGAATGAATTTAGTTTATTTTATAAGCCAGTATACCACCTCAAGTACTCCGTAATATTATTCTTTCTGTCATTTTAGTCATGCTATAAGCTTATGTGTTTAATATGGCTATCATGATATATCTGATGTTCCATTTTAATCTATGAAAACAATGCATTTTAAGTGACGGTCATGATGAACATTTCATTTCCATGTGCGGATGGCGGTTACAAATAGTTGTGGATCTTATTGATGATGTGAGCAATCTTATAATGAGTTGTGAAAAATGATTGGCAATCTGTTCAAGAAAGTTTCTGCGAATGAGGATGAGGGCATAATAAAGTAAAGTTTTTATCTATTTGTTTTCTAAATTTTTTAATAGTTTTGTGGTAAAAGATTATTAACTGTTGTCGTGAATCTTTTTATCTTTCTGCAATACTTTAGCTAGAGCATTACATGCAAGTTTCGCTAATGCGCAGTTTCTGTTAGCTTAGTAACAGAAGACGTTTAGAAAGGTAAAACGAATGGTCATGCGCCGAACCGCAATTGTCTATGTTACTTAATTAAACTTTATTAGCATTAACACAATGATGCCCAATAGCGCCCGGTTAAAAACTAACAATTAGGACATGTGCAATATGATTGCGTACAAACACTTCGCAGTAACACACGAGTTGAAATCCTTGTTTTTTTTAACACTTTAGCTTTTAAATTCGATTGTTAGACTTTACTATTGCAGATTACATAGGATTTGGAATGTCAATTAAAGATATATCCTCTAATTTATTCTACCCTGGAAAATTTGTTGTAGAGTGTTGATATATAAGCATACTAATGTGCTGTTTGAAAATGACTTAATTGACTTAATATGAAAAAAAAAACTAAATTTATTAAGTCATATAAAAATTGTTTGTGTTAATGACTGAATTGAGAAAGATGACTAAAAATATAAAGTGATAAAAATGAGTCTGTTCACATTAAGTTATATGTTAATTAAACACGACTTAATGAAAAAATTAAACAAACAGACCGTAAACATGCCTAATGATAGACCTAACCAATACTATTTTGACATGTATCTCTCTCTCAAAAGTTAATGAAATATTTAAGTTTAATTAATATACCCTCCATAAATAATTTCTAAATTACAAAATTCAAATTCTCAAATTTTCTATCTGCTTTATGTGGTGTCTTCTTCTTTGCTTATTCCTAAACCACACAACAATCATTTATCAACGTAATATCAAATTCTCTCTTTTTTGTATTCAATTTTTTTGTAAATGCAATTTTGTATTTTGAATTACCGTGCTACAAAGGAGCTAGTCTAATATATATTTCTTTAGACATGATATTCATGGTGTGATTCAACAATAATATTTCAAACACCAATCTCTACAATTAATTTTCAAAAGAATAGAATTTATAAACAGGTAACAATTTAAACATTAAAAAATACCAAGCATATATACTTTACTCTTGCCAGTTGCCATCACAAATAACAATAGAATTAAAATACTAAAAAATCATACCGTCTCAAATGGGATTATAAAAGGTTTCGGTGGCCTATATATCTTGATGCGAAAGTAGGTGATACATCCGGGCAAACATGTAAAGATGTAGGGGAAGCCAAAGAAAGTAAATTTATCGTGTTACTAGTAAGGGTATGTTAGGAATGAATATAAATGTTAATTAGTTTTTTTTTAGAAAAGTAGAGGGGGTTGAATAGTTTACCGCTTTTTAAATTAATGTTATGTTTATATATAAAAACTTAGATTCAACTTTATGTGATCTCAATATGTGCACAATATGAATAATACAAGTAAATAAATGACAAATAAATATGAAAGATAAGAGATAAGAGTTAGAAAGATCAAACCATAACACAAGGATTTATAGTGGTTCGGTAACGAAGCACCTCTTCGCCCTACTCCACTCCTCGAGTACCAAACTCGAGAGTTCTCTTCACTATGTCAACAAACACCCTTTAGGCGGAGAAAACCGTACACAACTTTGCTTACACCAATTTTCGACACTAAACGAAATGTCGAGTTCTAATCCTAGCTAGAATCAATCTATCACAACTCTTGTATGCTAATCACACCACTTTACAACACTTCACAACTTTGTTTCACTTCACGACTTTCCTTCGCTTCACAACTTATCTTTACTTCACAACTTCTCTTCTCTTCACTACCAAGACACTACTACGATCACACCAATCTAACACTACTTACTATGATCACTACGATCTAATCAATACTTTCAATGATTCACCACAATCTAACTATTATGCACAACTACAATACACACCTTCACAATATACACAAATGATTTACAAGATCTAACACAACTTCACAATAACATCAACTAAACTATAACACTTCTTGACTTGAATATAAGAAGTATTCTTCTGTTGCACTTGAAGAATTAAGCTTGGATAACTTGAAAACAAAGCTTTATGATTAAATGATCAAAGGATTGTAGGAGTGATACACCCATGGTTAGGAAATTATTTTAGTTTATTATGTTAGTTTATTATGTTGGTCTATTGTTTAGGAAAGTATCTCGTATTTTGTGTGTCATTGTTTAGTAAAGGATATTGTGTTATTATAGGAGTTATCTTGTAAGTCAACTTGTGAAACAAGTTATTGTGTTTTATTCGATATAAATACAGAATAGTTTTCATCAATGTAATCAATCAATCAAAGTTTAAGATAAATAATTCTCTAATCTTCTCTTTTATTTTCTTACGGAGCCAGCACACGCTTGAAGTGGTGTCCTATCCCGATACAACCCCTAACAGGGTCGTATCAATTGGTGCTTTGATTGAGAGCTCTCGTTGAGAGGGCTTCCGATTCAGGTTACCGAAAAAAAAATATTCATGAGTTACTATTCATCACAGTTACTATTCATCATTTACTATTCATCAAAAAAATTGTTTTTTTATTTTTGTTCATGACATCGGGTGGCATCGATCCGGAGGCGGAATACGCATTATCTAAGCTCTTGCAAATGGGTACAGTGGCCGAATATCATAATGAGTTTGAGATGCTTATTAACCGAGTGACGGGGATAACCTAGTCTTTACTTATCCCTTTTTATATCTCTGGGCTTAAACTTCACTTACAAAGGGAATTAAATCTGGTATCGAGGCCAACTATGCTGGGCGACGTGTTTTCGTTGGCTCGTATCATCGAGGCCCGTATTAAAGACACAAATAACCAAGCAGTCAATAATAATGGTGGTGATAAAAAAGATCCTAACGTGAATGATAAACAAGAAGTGAAAAAGGCTGATGATCAAGAGATCGAAAACGTTAAAGATGAAGAACGCAAGAATGTTAAAGATCAACAAGTTTCTGAGCAGACCATTAATGAGACAGCAGATACCATTACATCATTGCAAAGTGAAGTAGCTTCACTTGATGCAAAAGGGTCCTTAGATGCTAATGAAGAGATCAAAAAAGATCATACACGGGTTCATGAGTTGGAGAAGCAGGTGGAGAAACTTCCAATGGAGTTGCAGTTAAAGAACAACTTTAGGGAGGCTTTAGAAACCACGTCAAAGGATTTAGAGAAGAAGATGCTTGATCTAAACCCAACGCTTCATGATCCTCAAAAAGTTGTCGTTGATCAGAAGAAGAAACATTATAAAACCAAGTATGCTCTAAAAATTGATGATGAGGAATTTAAGAAGGCTAAGGCTGAAGCGACCACAAAGATTAGAAAACTGGCAAAGGTTTATGGTGCTTGGCTACCACCCTGGCTCGCAACTCGTTTGGTTGTTTTTCAGCTTTATGTGAAGAACCATTCGAAAGAATTCCTGTTTATTCAAGGAAGAATATGGGATCCCGGAATCAAGAGAATTTTCAAGACATCACCTTGAGGACAAGGTGGTTGTGAAGGAGTGGGGAATGATACACCCATGGTTAGGAAATTATTATAGTTTATTATGTTAGTTTATTATGTTGGTCTATTGTTTAGGAAAGTATCTCGTATTTTGTGTGTCATTGTTTAGGAAATGATCTTGTGTTATTATAGGGGTTATCTTGTGAGTCAACTTGTGAAACAAGTTATTGTGTTTTATTCGGTATAAATACTGAATAGTTTTCATCAATGTAATCAATCAATCAAAGTTTAAGATAAACAATTCTCTAATCTTCTCTTCTATTTTCTGACGGAGCCCGCACACGCTTGAAGTGGTGCTACTATCCCGATACAACCCCTAACAGTGAGGAATAGTCCAGTATTTATAGGCAAACTGAGGGGGATTTTTGTCTGGCCGGCCCCCTTAATTAGGGTGCCGGTCCCCTTAATAATTAAGGGGGCCGCCCTTATAATTAAGGGGGCCGCCCAGCCTGGACGCTCCCTTTTTTGTCTTTTCTGGGGGAGGTGTTTTCTGGAACATTTCTAGCCGTTTTTAGGTAGAAAATTTGAATTCAAAATATTTATTTTGAATAAAACATTTCTTTTAAATCTAAAAATGTTTTGTAAAAGTTATAAAAATGTTTGTGACATTTTTATAAAAAATGTGAGGTTGAATAAAAATTCCTTTGATCATAAAATGCATTAAGCATTTATTTATTCATACCTTTAAGTGATTAAATTTTCGAAATGAAAATTTACTACTAATTACTTGTTTACGAATAATTTTTCATTGATCGTTTTTACATTTTGTGATTATCAAAACGTAGAGAGGTCGAAAAATATTAATAACGTTTTTAGGCATTATTTCTATCAACAATCTCCCCCTTTTTGATGATTACAAAATCTAAACTCATTAAATGTAAAATTATTTTTAAACAAGTATTTAGTGAGTTTTATTTCCATTTCTCCCCCTTTTTGTAGAATCAAAAAGGCTTTGTCGATGATTGTGCGTAGAATCGACGGAATAAATGCTCCCCCTTGATGTGTACTCCCCCTCGTTCGAGGGCACCAAGGAATCGAGCTATGGTAACTTTGCTACAAGAACAAGTTAGAAGAACAAGACAACCATTTCTAACATATAGCAAATAAAAGGAAAAATATTAGAGCATGTTGATAATGTTTGACAATTGTCAAGAAATTTGTGTAAACTAATAACCACAAATATATATATCAACTAAAAAGTTAAGTGCATAATTAAAACATAAGACTAAAGTCCATTCATTAAACATAATAATTGTGTATAACACACAAGCATGCATACATCAAATAGAAATAATATGCTTGAAGCATATTAGTACAACATACATAAAATTAAACTACAAAGATCCTATCATTCCTAGAATTCCATAGGACTTGCTTGCAAAAGGTTTGGTTGACAATTATTTGAAAATGGCTAAACATGGTGTATGTTTAGTTTGGTGAAAGTGATGGTGGTGGTGGTGAATTGGGTGGTGGAGGTTGTGAGAGCAT
This sequence comes from Tanacetum coccineum, assembly GCA_026074375.1. Taxonomy (NCBI): domain Eukaryota; kingdom Viridiplantae; phylum Streptophyta; class Magnoliopsida; order Asterales; family Asteraceae; genus Tanacetum; species Tanacetum coccineum. The sequence continues at coordinate 7,591 of BQNB010094291.1, read as the reverse complement.
GTGTTCTATGTAAGAAAACATGTATTGGAGTTCATCTCTCAATCCAAAGATAAGAGTACGGTTGTGAATGCAACACAAACATGAGTCTCCATGTGCCTCAAGAAGGTTCCAAGGAATAGGGTGACCAAAGATAGGTGGAGAAGGTGATGGAGTATTAAATTGGACATCAAGTGGGGTAATTGGTGAAAGGGTGAGAGTGATGTCCATTGATGTATTTTCTTGAGTTGGAGGTGGTGGAGGAACTCTTGGAGGAGGAGATGTTGGTGAGTTCAAGTAACCATTGGTTGATGGTGATGTGGATGATGTTGGTGATTTGGGTGTGTAGTCAATGGAGGATGAGGAAGTACCTTTGGTTGATGGTGTTTTTGAAGGTGCATTAGGAGCACTAGGGGATGAGAGTTGATGTTTGGGTGATGGGGTTTTAGAGTCAAGATGCCTCTAGGACTTTGAAAAATTTGTAATCCTAAAAAGAATGACATTTTTCCCATCATCGACATCTTGAACTTAGTGGTCATAAGATTAGCAAAGTCATCACACATAGTAGTATTGGTTGATGCAAATATTATATCGTCGACATAAATTTGTACCAGTAATAAATCATTTCCTGCTTTTCTTGTGAAGAGTGTTGGATCGACTGCACCTTTGAAGAAATGTTGTGAGATGAGGAAACTTGACAGCCTGTGATACCGTGCACGTGGTGCTTGTCTGAGACCATAAAGGGCCTTTTTGAGCTTGTACACATGTGATGGGTTGTCCTGATCAATAAATCCTTCTGGTTGAGAAACATAGACCTCTTCCTTAAGCTCGCCATTTAAGAAAGCTATTTTGACGTCCATCTGGTAGATCATCATATTCTTGTTGGCGGCATTTTCTATGAAGATACGGATGTCCTCTATTCTTGCAACCGGTTCAAATGATTCCTCAAAGTCTATTCCCTCCTCTTGCGTGAATCCTTGAGCAACTAATCTAGCCTTGTTCTTGAGTACCTCGCCAAATTCGTGTGTCTTGACCTTGAAAATCCACTTCAATTTAATCAACATTACTTTATCTAGACAAGGCACCAATTCCTAAACGTGTAGTCGTTTAAATTCATGAATTTCTTCTTGCATCGCATCAATCCATGAGGATTCGAGCATAGCTTCTTTGAAGTTCTTTGGTTCTATAGAAGTTAGGAAGTAATCAAAGTAACACCACATGGCATCAATTTTAAGTTGCTTTCTAGTAGAGACTAGTCGAGATGGGTTTCCAATCATGTTTGCCAATGGATGATCCTTACTCCATTTACCAATCAGTTCTAATGGAGAGTGAGAGGACTGCACATTTGACGATGATTCTTGAGACGTAGAAACATCATAAAGAGGTTCATGACATGGATCGTTAAAGTGTGCATTTGGTATTGGTTCTTTAACACCATGTGAGAAGATTAAGGATTGTTGTTGTTGGTTAGTTGATGAAGTACTTGATGAAGGTGCATCTTGATCAATGGTTGTTGATGAAGGTGTAGCGGCTATTTCAACAGCTCTTGGTGCAACAGCTACTGGAACTGGAGAAACAACACTTGATGGAGGATTGAAGTAATCATCGAACATGGGTTGGAACAAACGATCTCAATCATTTCTAGTAGGTGGGTTAAAAGGTTGTTGAGGAACAGGGTTTGGTACGAGTCCTGAACTGGATGTTGCAGGAGTCATTAATTGAAGTCCGGGTCCTGAACTGAATTGTTAAGAAGCCATTGCCGTTAGCTCATCAAACGTTACATGAATGGTTTCCATGGTTTTCTGGGTTCTTCTATTATAGATTCTGAAAGTTTTCTTTGCGGGCGCATAACCAACAAAAATACCAATATCGGCCTTTGCATTTAGTTTACCCAAATCTTCACTGTCATTGGTCAGATAACAGAGTGAACCAAAGACATGAAGAAATGATAAATCCGGCTTCTTGTCGTGCATTAGCTCATATGGAGTTTTGTTGTATCAGAGACTGATTAGGGAACGGTTTTTGGTATAACAAGCTGTATTGATTGCTTCGGCCCACAGAAATAATAGAGCTTTTAAAAATATTAACATTGTACGAGCAGCTTCCACAAGAGTCTGGTTTCGTCTTTTGAAAACGCCATTCTGTTAAGGAGTGCGAGCAACAGATGTTTGATGCGAGATGCCGACATTTTCATTAAATTCACGAAGGGTCTGATTGACAAATTCAGTTCCATTATATGTTCTAACATTACGGACTATAGTATTCAAACGAACTTGAATATTTTTGATGCATTTGATGATAGCATCAGGAGCTTCATCCTTGATCTCAGAAATTTAACATAAGTAAAGTGTGAGTAATCGTCAACAATCACCAAGATGTACTTTTTCCCATTAATGCTCTCTATACGTATCGGGCCACAGTGATCCATATGTAGAAGATAGAGTTTCTCTTGGTTAGTGTCTTCATCCTTGGGTTGAGGAGAGGATTTCTTGCTTTTTCCTAATGCACATGCTGAACACAGATGATCTTTCTTAAATTTAAGCTTTAGAATGCCTCATGCAAGACCGTCTTTGGCTAGCTTGTTCCGAGTACCGAAGTTGAGATGAAATAACCGACGGTGTCATAACCAGTTCTTAGTCTTTGAAGCTTTTGATAGTAGACAGATTGGAGAAGTCTTTAGCATGTCATCAAGAGAAATTGTGTACAAGTTTGTGTCTCTGGATCCTGAAAGTAGGTCAACACCTTCTAAATTTTGAATAAAGCAAGTGTTTTTCTGAAAAGCAACTTCAAGATCCGCGTCGCAAAATTATCCAACAGAAAAAAAGTTATGTCCAAGGCCCTCAACATAGTATACCCTTGAGATAATTACGTTTCCCAGCTGATAGTCACCATACCCCATAATCTTTGCAATTTGGTCATTTTCAAATCTAACAGCTCCTAGAAATTTACTGACAAAGTTCATGAGCTGAGAGCGGTTCCCTGTCATATGTTTAGAGCATCCAGAGTCCAAATACCAGAGATTAATCTGGACAACCTGTCATTGACAAGAGAAGAAGAAGATGGAACATCTGTAGCATTGGATCCCCAAGAATGATTGGGTTCTGAGTTGTTACCTTTCTTAGATTCTACAATCTTACCTTGTTTTACTCGAACCTACAGTTTTTACTTGTTTGGGTCTCCTGCTATAGACTCTAAGCTCTGGTTTTTGTGCTTCTACTGAATGTGAAGTGGTTTCCTTAAGAGGCACTACTTTAGTGAAAGTGATCCTAGTTAAAGGGCACGAGTTACCAACTAAAGTGAAAAGTCTTCCTGTTAGCTTTGATCTGCTAGCACTAGTAGAACACTTCAATCCTGTAGAAGGCAACACAGGTGTATTAGAATTTGGTGTTTTGGATGACTCTACCTATTTATGAATGTTGCTTGAGGATGTGGGAGGTTTAGAAAACCTAACTTTCTTGACTTTGTTCATGGGTGTGACAACAACCAATTTCTTACTAGGTTTTGTTAAACTAGGGCATGTCTTAGAAACATAGACTAAAAATTCCTGAACGTGTTTTGTAAACATGCAAGCAGAGTCTAAGAGTGGTTTACTAGGATTCTATTTTCTAGCGCGTTCTACAAGTCCACGTATTATGTCAGTATGTTCTATTGTCTTCTTAAGATAATCCTCATGTACATCCTTATTATTCTTAAGTCTATGAGAAATAGGTTCTAAGTCTAGCTTGAACATGTCTGGAGCAATAATGGTGGCAATGGGTATTTGTGCAACATTTTCAACAATTTCTTTCCCTTTTAGTTTTCGTAAATCGTTTTTCAATGATGTAATCACAAAAACCTTGTCTTGAATTTGAGCTTTTAAATCCGCATTTTCAACAGATTTTGGGTTCAATTGAAGAATCAAAGGTTCACTATGTTCTTTGGTGCGAACACGTGTCCTTTTAATTGAGTTAAACTGATCCTTGTAAATCTGTTTCAAATGGTCAATTTCTTTATGTAAACGCTCATTTTTAGAAAGTAATTTGGCCACACTATGCTCCAATTTAATGTTTATGGTCTCAATTTCATCCATATCTTGTTTGACTTTCTCTTCCTTGTCATTTTCTCTCATAGATTTGACATGTTCCTTCAACTTACAAATAGTAGTGTCTTTAGCTTGTAGCTGAGCTTTTAAATCATTATTTTCAAAATATTCTGGAATTTCAAGAGCATTTTGATTATCGTAGGATTTGTCCTTTTGAAGAATTTCTTGATTAAGTTGTATTTTTAATTCAAGAGAAATGCAATGTTTTTCAAGTTGTGAGTAACTTTTCAAAAGTTTATTATACGCATTTTGTTTTTCCAAAAGCTTAGCATCAAGATCAAAACACTTATCACAAGATTTACTATTTTGCATTTCCAAATTCACAGATTCACCATTAAGAGTAGTAGAATTCATAACAGAAAGCAGAATATCATGAGACATGATTTGTTGTAAAAGTCGATCATTTTCAAAAAAAGTTCTTTCTTAAGACTTTCAATACATTGTTTGTCTACTGAACACTGTTGAACAGCTGCTTCCATCTGGTTATAAACTGTTTATACTTTTGTTACCTCATTTAAAAGATCTCTATCAAAAACGTTAAATATGTCTTTTAAGGTCGTTAAAAATGGAATAATTTCATTTAGAAAAACAGCTTTAGTGTGTTCAAACCCCCATTCCCCTTCAGTAATAGCATCCGGTGTAATTCGTTTTTTCACCACGGTGTCAAATTTGGAAAGATGGATTTTAAGCTTTTTAAGACTTGTATTAACCAAACTAACCTTAGGAAGTTCCTAACTTCTTGAGACATGATTTGGTGTTAGTGTCGATCATTTTCAAGAAAAAGTTCTTTCTTATGAATGTCAAAACACTGTTTGTCTACAGAACACTGTTGAACAGCAGTTTCCATCTAGTTAAAAACTGTTTATACTTCTGTTGCCTCATTTTGAAGATCTTTATCAAATACATTGAATATGTCTTTTAAGGTCTTTAAAAATTTTAAAAAAATAGTTTTAGTGTGTTCATACCCCCATTCTCCCCTTTTTGTAATTTAGCATTAGGTGTTAATCCGTTGTTCACCACCGTGACAAAACTGGCCAGGTGGTTTTAAGCTTTCTTAAGGCATTTATTAACAGGCTTACCTTAGAAGTTCTTAGAGCCTTAATTTTGACAGGTGAGGGTAGCAAATGTGGTCAGTTTCTTAGGGTTGTAAAGTTTGTAACAGGAAGTTTGTTCAGCAGACAATTCTTGTTGTGGAACAAAACATTTACCAAAATCTTCAGACAATCAATTTAACTCAACATAATTAATTGGAGTAGTATTAACTTTCTTTTCTTTTGAAATTGGATCGTTTTGTTTTGCAAGCATTCTAGATCGACTTACTTCTTCCAAAATCAATGTTTCTTCATCATCAATTACAGGAATAACAACATGTTGACTAGATATTACACTACCATCATACAAGGTTGGCTTAATCCGTTGAGCTTTCTTGAGATAAAAAGGATTTTGAAACCCAAGTGCCTTGTTTGTGAGTGTCATCGAATAAGACTTCATGAGCTTAGTTAAATGTGTGCATGTTTGAGCATATTGAGCCCGCTTTATAACAATATTATCCAATTATTTATTTTCTTTCTAAATCAATTTCTTTGTGGTCTTAATTAATTATTTACTTTCCTTTTCTTTGGATCCATTTTTAAAATTGTAAATGTTTGCAATAAAGATTCTTTTTCCTTGATTTGATTAGAAAATTTTTGTTCAAGTGAGTCAATATGATGCTTAAGTGCAAGTTTTTCCTTAATCATATCATCCATTTGAGAATCGATCATTTTTTCACGAGTGCTTAAATCAATATTAAGTCTCTGTTCAAACGTTTTGACTCGTTCTTTATCTCTCAAGCTTAGCGGTTAAGGATTTATTATTCTTTTCCTGATTAGCCTTTTCTCAATTATTTACATGATTAATCATTTGTTCAGACATTTGTTCAATCACAGATAGTATCATTGAATCTTGTTGAACATACAAATGAGTATCTTGAATAGCTGCTTGTTGTTTCTTGTAAATATTAAGAGTACGGAATGATATTGCTATCACTTGTTATCTCGTTATCTAGAAAATCAACAACTGGTGTTTGTTCAAAATCATGCATGGCATGAACACTTTGATTGTCCAAACCATTACGATAGGATTCGGAATGAGGTACCTCTGAGATAACGTCTGAACCATAGTTGGAAAGATTGGCCATTAGAACCGCCTTTGCATTAGAGACATATCATCTGTCAGAATTCATAAGCATTTAGATCTCAATCTGGAAAGCTCATGCAACGTTTGGAATGGTTGTCTGGATTAGTCTTGAAGTCTAGAATGCCTAGATCTGTAAGAAATTCCTAGTTGCTACTTAATCTAGAAATTGTGACTAGCATTCCTGTGCTTCAGCCAATACATTGACTGTTCTTATAACATGCAGCGTTCCTTGGCCTTGACAAAACTGAGTGCATTTTCTAGCCATGTGTTCCTTTACACTGATACAAGTATAAATTTAACACCCTTCCTGCCCTCCAGGGCAGTATTTCCCCAGATCTTGTTGCACTTACCCTTATAGCTTAGTTCCAACATAACTTTTCCTTAGCCTCTCATGTTACACTTGTTGCCACTAGTAACCCTGTCGTCTTGAATGGCCTGGTTTCTAAGATTAGAGGAAGTTCTAAGTTGATTGTTGGTTGAAGGGAACCTTAAAGTAGCTACAGCTGACAGGAAAGCCATTTCCTTGTTGAGACATGCAATTGGATCATCTCCTTAAGTAAACACATGAACAACAAGATCTAAGTCCAATTGAGGGAACTCAGTCATTGGTTGTGTTGAAACTGGAGGTGAATGATACATATTTTGTAGAACAGATGAGGTTTGATGATTCATATGAGACTGGTATTCATGTGATGGTGGAACAGATGAATGAATGATTTGTGGTTGTGATAGATGAGGTGATGCATACATTGGTGAGTATGATTGAGAAGAGTGAACTTGTAGAATCATTGTGTCTGACTGTTAAGGAAACTGTGTAGCATTGTATTGAGAATGATGGTAATGTAAGAAGGTGGTTGATTGAAATTGGAAACAAATGCAAGAGGATCTTGGTATCTTTCACACATCAAGCAAGTTTCATTTGCATGTGCTTCATGTTGTTCAAGATATGAATACAGTTGACCATAGTTAGTAGTATGCAAATCTCTAGCCAATTCCACATCCGTCATAAATTTGCTCCATTCGGGCAGTAGACTATTCAGAAACTTTATATTCACTTGAACTGGTCTCATTGGGATGTTGATAACGTTCATGTTATTGATTAGTTGAGCAAATCTGCGGTAGTACTGATACAGTGTTTCACCCTTCACAAATGAAAACTTATCAAACTCGTCATACAATTTACATTCCTTTTCTTGTAATGACAATTTCGTGCCTTGCATAAGAAGCTTAACTTTATCCTATATCTCTTTGGAAAGTTTATGATGATTGATGATGGCATACACATCCGGTAGAAGACCTTGAAGAATGATGTTGGTAGCTTTAAGATCACAGTCAGCTTGGAGTTTCTCTGCAACT
>BQNB010094290.1:0-26156 GCA_026074375.1 Tanacetum coccineum | reverse complement strand
AACATTATTGTTGACGTTTTTGCATGTATTTTCTCAGGTTATTATATTGCTAGCTGAGCATTGGAAGCATTCGAGTCGCGCGGATATCAAAACTTAAGGACTTGGTTTTCTTCACATTCGATAATTATTTTCCTTAAATATACAAATGAGTCGTGTTTGAACTCTTGTAATTTTTGTTAAAAAGAAATTATTGGGACCTAAATTTACTCTGATATTTATTAAATCGAATGTGACATTTTATTAAACGTCTCTTTTGAGGTCGTTTTCTGTAACTTGTGTGTATGAACTATGAAGTAGTACCCAAATGTGGTATTCAGCTGCGTTGTGATATTATCAGGGGTGTTACATTATTTCTGCTTGTTAAGTTCTAAAATTTTATAAAAAACCAAAAAGAAGTAGTTAAGCATTTCAGTTTTAAAAAGCCTCTTTTCAGCTTATTTTTCAGCTTTCAGAAAAGTTTCTTTCCCAAAAGTTGTTAGTTTCTAGCTTATTTACAACTTTGTTTTTATAAGTTTTCAAAAAAAAGGGAAGATGGAAATCGGAGGTGAGCAAGGCTCGAACCCCCGACCTTAACATCCTCAACCTTTATAAACGCCTCACACCACACACCTCTAACCAACGTGCCCTGGGGTCTTTTTTCGTTATAGCTTCACAACATCTATTACTTATATACGTTTTTGCCTCTTTAGTACAATAAGTTGTTTAAGCTTATTACACAGCTTATTCGATAAGCTGTGTAACCAAGCTTATTTTTCCTATGTCCCTTTTAGTTCAAGCTATTTTCTATAATTTTTTTTAAAATTTTTATAATTAGTTTAGTATTTTTAAACTTTTATTTTTATTAAAAACTTTAAAAAATCATAAAAAATAAAAAAATAACCAAAAAAATATAATTTTTTTTAGAAAATTTTCTTTTATCATAAAGTTTCTAGGAAAATTAATTTTGTTCCCGTAGGGTTAAAATTGCAAAATTTTGATTTTTAAAGAACGGGATTCGTTTCCGTTCACGTTTTTCGTGTTTTTAAGCTCATTTCAACTCCGTTTTTGTTCTAATTTTCTTTAAACTTACTTTTTAGTCAATTAAAATATATTAAAAGTGAAAAATTCATTTTAGGTTTAATTTTGGAAATTTAAGGTTTTTAATCACCATTTAGGGTTCCCGTTTTGCGTTTTTTTTGTTAAAGTTTAAATTCCCGTTATTAAAGTTAGGTTTAATTGTCCTTTAATTTGTTTAATTTTAGGATTTTAGGAAACAAATCATCTTTGAACCAATTCAAATCATTGTCCGAACAACAAACGTGGTCTTAATTTCATAAATCGTTGGGGAAATACGACCCGGGAATCATACTTCCCGGTTAATATACGTATAATATATATTTGTGGGAATTTTCCTTTCTTCCTTTGTCCTCAACGGTAGTTTGGTAATTTTCTATATTTATATTATTTTACGTGTATAGATAACTGCAATCAATTACCCATTTTATATAATTATTGCAAGAAATAGTACTTAATTGCTTATATTTATTATTTGCAGTAATTATGGAGTACTTTGTGAAGTTTGTATAAAAGGCGCGCATTTTGGAGCAAAAATGAAGAGTTCGAGAAAGTCTACTCATCTGACAGCAAATACGCCGTATTATTCTAGACCTATACGACGTATCCAAGACTTAACGAATGAAAAGACCATTGCCTGACTTTGAAGAATACGCCGTATCCGCATCAACGATACGCCGTATATGATACTTTGGTCAACAATGAAGAACCAACTGGGTTTACCTCAATACGTCGTATCCAGTAAAGAAGATACGGCGTATACGCGCGTACACTCCACAACATAACCAAAGATTAATGACATTGAAGAGGAGTTATTACACTAAAAAAAAAGAGGTTATAAAATCATCATTATGATGATTGGTCAAAGAATTATTCTGCCATTATAATAATTAAATGCCTACATACGTAAATATGGAAAGTCTTTGACCACACTCCAAACAAACAGCCCGATACGCCGTATTCACCTCAACAGATTCGCCGTATCGAGACCCTGATCAGATAATTAATGGTCAATGAAAGATACGTGAAAAGTGTATATTTATTCGGTCAAATGTATTAATTAGACATTAATGGGTAATTAATACTTACCAGTTTTCTTCCATTCAAGAGCCTATAAATACCAAACCCTAAATACAATTTAGGGTATGCTTTTAGCCACCAAGTTTGATTTCCAGAAGATCTAAGAAGCCAAAAAGGTCCTACAAAGTGCTCTAATTAATAGGAAAAATCTTGTAATCATTTACACTCTATATACGCGTTCGGTTAGCATAATCTTTCTTTACTTTAATCGTTCATTTATGAATTCGTGTATATGATAATATAATGTTTGGTTTGTTTATCTTGAATGCTTAATTTATCATTGCTTGTTGATTATGTTTATCAATTCATACTCGTTTACGTGCTTAATTATGCGACCTATCATTCAACTAGGTCTAGTCCTACATATTTAATGCGCTGCAACTTCGGCTTAGGCTAAGAGTCCGGGATAGCTCTCTATATTTGCAAGTAAGTTAGTAAAGTCCCGATGGGCTAGGGTTTAATAAGATCATTATTAATCTCCTAAGATATATTATAATCAACAAATAAAATACTTTATGTGGATGCGTTTAATTGTGACAGGATTCAACGTGTCTAGGTCTTAGGAAGAAGTACCGCCTAAGTCTAGGAATGATATAACCCTCGAGATAAGTCATTCATTGAACTAAATAATCGAACCAACGTTCTATTTAATTAAACATGGCTAATATTTTTTTCCTTACATAAGGCTTGACCGCTTCTTTTATCTATCAACTTGTGTGTGTTAATTGTCATCAAAACCTTAGATTAGACACCAAACCTGTGCCAGTCTCTCAGGCTGAAACCCCCTTTATCATTAGCTTAGGTTTTGCATAAATTAGATAACTAAAATACTAATAATTTAGATATTAACGCTCTCGCTCTTAGTGATCGACACCCTACTTACCATGAAACTCTATTTGACCGGGTACACTGCCCGTTAGAGTGTTGTTTTTAGGTATAGTCGGCATAAAATAAATAGTAAAACTTGATAACAAAAATAACACCTACACGACGACACATCACTCGTCTACCGAATTATTCTCCTTTCAATTTAGCTCCATGGACGGATTAGATGCTATGCTTGAGAATGGTCCATGGTTTGTCCGGAATAACTCGCTTATCTTGAAGAAATGGCATCCAGATGAGAACCTATTGAAGGAAGATGTTAGTTTGTTCCAGTATGGGTTAAACTCTATGGTGTACTTGTTACGACCTTCAACAAGGATGGATTGAGTGCCATTGATACTAAACTGGGTACTCCTCTCATGCTTGACTCTTATACATCTTAGATATGCATGCAATATTGGGATAGGTCAAGTTATGCTAGAGTTGCGATTGAGCTTCGAGCTAATAAGGAGTTGAAAGATAACATTGTTGTGGCTATGCCTAAAATTACTAGGGAGGGCCATTACACATGTAATGTCCGTGTTGAGTATGAGTGGAAACCTTTTAGGTGTTCATCTTGTAAGGTTTTTGGAGATATTCATGACGAATGTCCGAAGAATACAGGTGCTGGTGAGAAGAAGACTGTGAAGAAGCCTAGTCAAACTTCTCGAGGTGTTTCGGTTGGTCTAAAAATGGGTTTTAAACCTCAAAAAGAATATCGACCTGTTACCAAAAAGCCTAATGCTAGTTCTAGTGGTAATAAGAAGAAAGGTGTAGAACCTACTATTGAGGTTAGTAATTCAAATCCATTTGATGTTCTTAATTCGGTCGATAACGATGTGGAGTTTGGTTCCAATGGAGGGACTACTATTTTGGTAAATAATGGGGCTACTATAAGTGGATCCTCTTTTATGAATATCGATAATGATGGGGAGTTTACTAGTAATACTCCTATTGGTGAGAAAATCGATAAAATTGAACGACAAATTTGTAAAGGTAAACTTAGGCTATTGGATAATGACGGGAACCCGCTATTTTTTACGGGTATTGTGAAAAGTGATAGTGAAGTGGAAGTGGTATTTGATGAAACTGCTAACTTAAGGATTTCAACGAGTAGTAAAGATTGAAGTGATAAAGGTTATGGTACTAATAGCTTGTTGGAACAATGGAGGGATTCTTATCCGGATAATGATGATTATGACCCGTATGATGACGATATGTACGAGAATCATGATTTGTCCGAGCACATGCAGTCTATTTGTGATGATCTTGATATCACGGTCCGTGGCAGGAAGAAGAAATAGTTTTTTTGATGTTTGTTAAGTCAATTGTAATCTAGTCTTAGTAGTATCCTCCTATGGAGTAGTTATGCTTGTTATGTTCGCTTTTTTGCCTATGTAACGGGCTGAGATGTGGGACTCACCCACATCCTTTATACTGAATCACTTTTTTGGAGTAATACATTTACCGGGGAAACCTTTTACCTAAAAAAAGAAGGTGTGCCACCATCCGTTTCAAAGATAACCGAGTCTTGTTTCATTTAGTAATACTTTCAAGAAGTGAATGGTATTTGATTTTAGTCAGTTTATAAAACAATGACACAAGGTCATTTTTGGTCTTGCGCTTACGTAAATTTTTAATTTTTGCTCAAATCAAGAGTCATGAAAAGGGGTGTTTCAACTTGGTATCAGAGCTTCAGTCTAAGTGAAGTAGGTTTCCACTATAGGTTGCCAAAACTTAGATCACTCGTAGATACGTTTTCCGTAAGTATAAAGTAGTGCGGAAAAGAAACGCCTTAGTTATAAGGTAGATTAAATGCTTGCGGAATTAGAATAATAATGCTTAGATATAGAATGATTATTAAATGTGATATATGTTATTTTTTCATAGACTTAGAGGATTATGAATGCGGCTGATAATGTGAAACATTTATCGGAGAAGTGTTAAATGTAGAAGTATATGTTTTTATAATGTAAATTCTATGGTAGGTTATTTAATTATATAAGTAATGTAAGATGTATATGATGATATGAGTTTAAGAAATGCTAGAGCTAAGATAAATGCATAGGATTTTATTTTAATAAGTAATGACGAAAGTATGTAAATATGAGCAAGATAATGTGAAAATGTTTGAATTATTAAAAAGTTGTTTAATGAAGAATTATTGTATTGAGAGTAAGTGCTTATATGAATTACCAATAAATGGTTGAAGTATGATAAGTCATATAATGTAGAAAACATAATAAAGTATAATGTGATGGTATGATGTGATTAAGTATGAGACGTATATGAATGATAAATAATGAATGCAATCTCGTTGATATATGAAAGAGATGTATGATAAGTAAAATCGATAAACGAGTGTACCTTAAAGTAAACCAAATGAATGAATGATAAAGAATGAGGTTTATATACGTGAAAGAGTTTAATGAAATAAAGGATATATTGGTATAAAATTTGATCATGAGTTCAACGTGGAGTTGACAAAAAAAACAAGAAATGCATATGAATATGTAATATCTGAGAATGACAAGTGTCATTTGGATCTTGTGTAATATAAAGAAAGATAATAAAGTGTGAACTAGAATGGCTTAAGGCAATAAAAGTGAAATGAAAAAGTATATGATTAGAAAGATATGTAGATGACAAAAAGGGTAAAGAACGATAAATTAAACGTAGCTTAGGTCAAATGCTCAGTAAAGGTTGGTGATACCACAAGGGTATCGATGATGGGCAAATTCTTACGGGGAGAAAGCCAAATGATGAAAAGTAAAAAAAACTAGCATAAGGTTAGTAATACCGCAAGGGTATGGATAATAGGCAAATCCCTATGGGAGGAAGCCAAATGGTGAATTGTAAAGACCAACGCAAGGTTAGTGATACCACAAGGGTATGGATAATGTACGAATCTCTACGGGGAGAAAGCTAAGTTTCCTTCGGGAAAAATTTAATGAGATTGGATCCAATGCTATAAAAGACGATATTAAAAATGAATGAGTTATTGATATGTAAAGTGTTGAAGTATGATAAGTCATATAATGTAGAAAACATAATAAAGTATAATGTAGTGGTATGATGCGATTAAGTATGAGACGTATATGAATGATAAATAATGAATGCAATCTCGTTGATATATGAAAGAGATGTATGATAAGTAAAATGGATAAACGAGTGTACCTTAAAGTAAACCAAATGAATGAATGATAAAGAATGAGGTTTATATACGTGAAAAAGTTTAATGAAATAAAGGATATATTGGTATAAAATTTGATCATGAGTTCAACATGGAGTTGACAAAAAAAACAAGAAATGCATATGAATATGTAATATATAAGAATGACAAGTATCATTTGGATCTTGTGTAAAATAAAGAAAGATAATAAAGTGTGAACTAGAATGGCTTAAGGCAATAAAAGTGAAATGAAAAAGTATGTGATTAGAAAGGTATGCAGATGACGAAAAGGGTAAAGAACGATAAATTAAACGTAGCTTAGATCAAATGCTCAGTAAAGGTTGGTGATAACACAAGGGTATCGATGATGGGCAAATTCTTATGGGGAGAAAGCCAAATGATGAAAAGTAAAAAAAACTAACGTAAGGGTATGGATAATGGGCAAATCCCTATGGAGAGGAAGCCAAATGTTAAAATGTAAAGATCAACGCAAGGTTGGTGATACCACAAGGGTATGGATAATATGCGAATCCCTACAGTGAGAAAGCTAAGTTTCCTTCGGGAAAAAGTTAATGAGATTGGATCCAATGCTATAAAAGATGATATTAAAAATGAATGAGTTATTGATATGTGACTAATGGAAAGTAATGAAGACTTAAGCAAGTTTGAGTGTTATGTCGGGAGTGTATAAGTAGGATGATTCATGGTCTCCTTATTTAAATATATTGGGACACCTCTTCATTTAAATAGAGAAATTGTGAATCACCAAACCATAAGTTTATATATCTTTATTTGCATTGATTAGGACGCTTCTCAATGTAAATAAAGAAGTATAGATAAATGGGCTTATGTGTTCTTGGTATAACATGAAAGGGATTAAAGAAGTAGAAGATGAGAGTCTAAAATTAGTTAGACGTTGTAAGAAATAAGATAGGCAAAATAAGAGTTAGAAGGCGACTTTTAGTAAGAAACTTTAGAGAGAAGGCTAAGTTTTAGACGTTAAGAGTATAGGACTAAGGATGAAAGTTGAATTGATATTATTGTATGCCTTATGGCATGGTACCAATGTAAGTAATGAATTTAGTGGTCGCTAAGTTGTATTAGCACCCTTATGTAAAATGTAAAAGTATTAGTTGAAGTTTGAATTTATAAAGTCAAAAGTATTGAATTTCCTCAAGTGACTTATAGTCCTTGAGGAAAATTCTTAGAAAGAAGAAAAGAAAACGAGATGTTATAGTGGAAGCATTAAAGGAATGATAGAATAACTACAATAGAATGCGAAAGTATTAGTTGATATTTGAGTAACGTAAAGTCAAAAAATTAAAATTTCCAAATGACATGTAGACTTTGTGAAAAATCTTAGATGAGAAATAAGTAAGAACGTAACGTTAAAGTGAAAAGGGTTAATATGATGGTAGATTGGCAATGATAAAATGTCACTTAAATGACATTTGTCATCAAAAAGAGTGTAGATGTGATAGAAATGAGCAAGAAGTAGAAAGGGATAAGGATAATTAGATGTATAATAGCATGGCTAGAGTTGCAAAATCATATATATTGGTGCAACTAGATGAGTATATGTTTGAAAATGCTAAGATGGAATGATGGGTAAAATGCCATAAACTTTTGTTAGTGTTAGATGAAGAGATTTCAGGGACGAAATCTAAATAAGGGGGTAGATTTATAACACCCCAAAACTAGTTTTTAAGTATTTTATTATGAGAATGCCAGTGGAATAGTTTGACTAAGACATTATAAGTTTGAAGACGTTGCGTGATTGGTTAGTCAAACCCGATAGTCAACTATAAGTATTAATATATGTTAATGGGTTGAGAAATATTAATGTGTCATATTTATAAAAGAATAGACTTAAAGGACTAAAGTTGTCAAATAGTAAATATGTTTCATAAGTCAATGTGGTCAAAATAAGAGAAATGAGAACTGGAAGGATTAAATGTGTCAAAAAGGCAAACATTCACCAAACAAATATCTGTATAATTCTAGAATTTCCAAACAACTCTTTAGTCTAGTAGGTGTATGTTGTGGGTGTCGATCAAAATAAGAAAGAGAGGTGAAATATGGAGTCTTGATGATCGTCTTGAAGGAAGATTAGTGTTTAGATTCAAGTAATGAATACCTATCAATGTTTCCCATCAAGTAAGTAATCACATATCTTGAATTGATTGTGGATTATGAGTTAGGGTTTATATACCCAAATTTGGGGGGTTTTGGGTAATTATGTTTCTAAAACAAGAATTAAGGTGTTTATAAATGTGGGTTAAGGTAATTTAATGAATTAAAGATAAATTGGTGATTTTGGGTTATGATCAAGATATGATCTATAATAATTAAAAAGGATTAGAGGTTGATAATGGGTTTGTTCAAGGGTTTTATAAACCCTTGTTATCGATTTTGTATCAATATGATTATAGGTCTTAATGATGATGTTTAGATAATATGGAAGAATGATGATGGAGGATTAATGGTAGACTTAGCTTGGATTTGAGGTAAGTAATCATGCTATAATATGTTATGGTATATGAATAATTATTGGTATTATGTGTAAGGATTGTTAATTGTTTAAGGAGTATGATTTAGGAGACTTAGAATGGATGTAGAGATTAGGCTTGATAAGCTCTAGTAAAGGAGTAGTATTGGTGTAGTCATGGGACTAATCAAGGTAAGTGTTTTGATCATGATGATTATGATATGATGAATTGTTGGTAAGCGTTTGTTGTTTGATGTGGCGAGTATGCAAATGAGTGTGTAAATGGATAAGTGTTTTAGTTATGCGTAATTTCCTTTAATAAAAACTACATCAAGTTTTACATTTATAAAACCCTAACTACCTCGACTATTCTTACGCACTAAAGAGCAGTATACCCTATCGTGTATAGTGTAGTGATTGGTAAGCACGGGTGTCGACCCAAAAAATGGTTTTTGTCTCTAATTGTATAATTAAAATAACATTCTATCTAAGAAAGTAGTAAAGAAAGCATTTTGGAGTTTTGAGATTATCATAGGATTTTTGGGTGGTAAGCCTTACTGTTGAAAAGGAAATTGGTATAGTGGACGACAACTAAAAGGGATGAACAAATTTAATTATTATGATCTTATACGCAATGTCTAATCACAATCTTAAAGGAGGTCTAAATTCATTAGGTCCAATTTTGCAGTTGAAACCCAACCTATGTTTACTAAGTGGAATGGACTCGTAAGGAGAATTAACCTACTCTGAGTCTACAGTCATTAAGGTTTCCAATTAATTTATGAGATACGCTTAACTCTAACAGGTGATCTCCTATTAGCTCGCATTCCTAACTAGATATTTAATGCTAAGGGCTCACCTAATGGGTGTAGGTCGAACAACTACAAGTATTGGTCATCTTGCAGTCAATCGGGCCAGGGTCTTTGGGATCATATAGACCCTAGCGCACTCAACCTCATATCAATACTTAGACAGGATCACAAGGATCAATAAGTGCACTACAATTTGCCGAAAGCGATAAAGACAACAAGATCATAATAATAATAATCAAAGAGTTGATTAATAAATTAAATGGCGATGAACAATTAATAGACCATAACAAATAATCATAACATCAATGATTATATTGATAGACAAATAAGTCAAAATAACAGTATTAAATTGACTAAAAAATTGAAGTATAATCACAAATTGTGCTAAATTAATGCTCTCGATCCCCTAGTCGAACGCCATGGCAAACCCCGAAGGGTTTGCCCTATACCGAAGCAAGCAGGCAAGATGCTCACTTTTTCCTTTCTTTTCTTGCCGTCGACTAAACCACCAGGAATGAATGATATCAATTTTGATATCAATGTAGTATTTATGCTATAATAATAGTTTGGCACTTTAGCAAGTTTAACCCTTGAGATTTATTTAAACTTTTACTTCATTCTTGAAACTTCTCTAGAAATATGCACTTCTAGTCCCTTGTCCGAGTCATAATTACGGCGTAATTCATACGGGCTGGCTACGCCGTAACGCTTCTGACGCAACATTCCTTCTTTTGGTATAAAAGTAATTAAGGCGTAACTCTTGCGGGATGGTTATGCCGTAACTCCTCGTCCGCATAATATTGTCACCAGCAATGATTAATTACGGCGTAACTACTGCAAGCCAGTTACGCCGTAATGCTTCGTCAGCATAATATCTTCTATATTAATGATTAATTACGGCGTAACTCCTGCAAGCCAGTTACGTCGTAGTTCTTCTAAACTTGCTAATAAGTTGCATCCTGAAGAAATATAATAGCCATCCAATAAATTTAGTACCTCTACTAAATAAATTAGTATTGGTACCACTTTTGGCTATTTCTCGCATCTTTCTGTTCTAATGCCTTTAATTACATTAATTCGAAATATAAATAAATTAAGTACCGAATTCATAAAAACTGATATAAAGCAAGGCAATAAACGCGAGAATTTGTTATATAAAAGTATTAATGTCACACCCCCAAACGGGGCCTAGTCAGAAACACGTGTCCGGGGGCGTGACGTCATAATATACATCACACAAGATACAAAGAACGACCTCTAAGGGTACGTTTGAAAATCCAACATCGTTGCATTAATTAAAATAGTTAAAGTTTGACATAAGTTTAAAGATAATATGCGGAAGCGAATAAAAGTTTTAGAAATTGACAACGATGTTTAAACAGTAGATAATAGCATTTCTTGAAAATCGGCCCAATGCATAGCGACACCAAATAGCAAGCAAAGACATCCACAGCTAAGCACCTGAGAAAAACATGCTAAAACGGTCAACATAAAGTTGAGTGAATTCATAGGTTTGAATTTAGTATTAAAAGTGGACCACAAGTTCACAGTACGCACGTGACAGTTATAACAGATACAACTTCACATAAAAAGAATGTATTTACTGTTGCACTAAGCTCATGACACCGAAGCTCAATTTAAAAGGAAGCATTTTATATGCCAAATAGTATTCCACGCCCTAAAGGTATCTGACCAAGATTGTTCGGGACCTCCGAATCTAGTAAGCGCTACATACCCGGATAGGGATAATTACTCCCAATAGATCTATTTACAACATTCGTGCTCACTTAACCAGTACAGCCAGTTAAGCAATTGACGGTTCATGATAATTCGGGCATTAGTGGTCTATTCGCTACTTAGGCAACACGTAATCAGGAAAAGGAAACGTAAAGTAACTGTGTCCATAGTTTGAAAACAAGCAATGTTTCTCACCCTAAAATAGTAAAGTAAAAGTAGTAAAACATAGGGCTATGAACTCACCTTAGCAAAATGAGCAAATGATAATCACGCAAGTAAAAGGTGATATAGAAATCTAGCCGCGACCTAGAATAATAACGCGTCTCAGAAACACGAAAAGTATGCCACGAATTGCACAATATGTTCATCACCAAAATACATCATATAGTTCTTCGTTAAGTTTCGGCGTTTAACCAATTTTTTTACTATTTTTAGAAAGTTTCTATTTTAGGAAAGTTTTTAGTTTCAAAACGTTAATACCGTCTCCTATATTTATATAGTTTCCATATTTTCAAAACGCATTAACGAGCCTTAACCGCTTAACTTCTATGTCCGTTTCACTAATTTTTTACCAAACTTACTATTTTTAGTAACTTTATCGCTTTTGTCTTTAAATGATACTAATCAATAGGTATGTGTTACTATATGTTTTGCTAGTGTTTAGAAAGTCCAAAACTGTCCGAAAGTGTCTGAAAACTCATTTTACTATTCACATCAGCACACTATTCACTTGGTTTTGCCGAAAAATATTTCAAGTTTCATTTGGCAATAACTTGGTCGTTTTAAATCTAATTTTAATGTGCGATATATGAAAAACTATCTATTCGAAACGAGCTCTCCAAAAACTACTTTTACGCCTAATGAAAAACATTTTTAGGTCGACAAAAACCTCAAAACAAATTCAAGACAGCAAGCACTTTTTTTTGTCAAAAACGCAACCAAAATCCCCCCAAACTTCACAATAGTGCCTAATCTAGCCTAATCTCTATTCACAACAAATCCAAAACAAAACCACACCTAAATCTAACCTAATCCCTTCATTTTTATTGTTGCAACACTCATCAACTCTCATCTCACCAAAAACATAGTATTTAACTAGAAAAATAAAGTAGTATCATTATTTATGAAATCTTGTCTTTAAAATCTTTCAAAATTAAAACACAACATATGGATGTATAGATCTTGAACACATAAGAAAGAATATAAGTAAATCACAAAAAGTAGTTAGGGTTTGCTTACAAAAGATGATGAACAAGATGGAACATAAGAAATCTTGAAAGAAAAATAGTAGATCTTGAAAACCCAAGTATAAACTCAAAACCCTAACTCTTGAATCTTTGAAGTAAACTTGAAATCAAAGAAAACCTTCTTGGAATAACCTTGGATCTTGATAAAAATGGAGTATGAAGTGTGTAGATCTTGATAGATATCAAAAATATGAAGTGTGTGTGAGTTTGTGTGTGTGCCGTGGCCAAGAGGAAGGAAAAAGAGAGAAGAAAATTGTTGGTGGCTTGTGAAATGAATTAGAAACCCTAAGTTGTGAGAATGTAAGGTATTTATAGGCCAAGGAAGGTTTAGGGTTACATGGTTTTAAGTATCAAGTGACCAACACACACCTTTGTTTGCTCGGCCGAACTAAGCCACAAGGACCATATGGTTCATTTTTTTTGTCTTCGTGCATTATGCTTGGTCTTAGATTTGAATTTCAAGTCAAGGTTGCATGAGTCCAACAAAATTTCACATGTTTTAGTCAAATGGGGTTACTTGTACATGAATGGGACTTCTTTATATGTCACTTTCACCCACATGCATGGGAAATTCAAGAAAAGATGTCATTTATTTAATTTTCAAGACTTATGGTGCATTTGGTTTTGGTTTAGGTGTCTAATATATAGAGGGTGAGGGATATGAATGAAATTTATCACTTAAGAATATGATATGGACGATAACTAAAGTTTACACAAAAAGATTTCGAGTTTCTGAGGTTTCGTTAGGTCAAAAAACGCAAAAAATGCAATTTAAACAGCAAAGCGTAAAAATAAATATCGGGAGTGATCGTACACTACGAAACACTTAGAAAAGATAAAATAACTCATATAATATCTAAAGTAATGAATATCCAAAGCCAAAAAGCGTCCGATGACGTTTTTTAGATTTACGCAGGTTTACTTCTCGGTAAACCGCCAGATTCAAACGTAACGTATAAAAGTAAAAAATAATTGTCGGAAAAGTGTAAATTATTGACCTGAAAATCTCGGGGTATGACATTCTTCCCCCGTTTAAGAATCTTTGTCCTCAAATCTTAAGACGTAGACGAAATATTAGCGAAAAGATGATAGTACTTTTTCTTCATTTGGTCCTCGCGCTCCCAAGTAAAATCAGGCCCTCGTCTCGAATTCCATCAGGCCTTCACGATTGGAATGCGGCTTTGCTTTAGCCGTTTAACTTCTCGGTCCATAATTTCAACTGGTTCCTCAATGAAATTAAGCTTGTCATCAATTTGGATTTCTTCTAACGGAATAGCTAGGGGTTCGTCTACGAAACACTTCTTCAGATTGGAAACATGAAAAGTACTATAAACTCGGCTTAATTGCTCTGGGAGTTCAAGTCGATAAGCAAGCGTTCCTACTTTAGCAATAATCCTGAAAGGTCCTATATAACGAGGGTTCAGCTTCCCCCGTTTACCGAAACGTATCACCCCTTTTCATGGCGACATTTTCAACATGACTTTGTCTCCAACATCAAATTCTAATGGCTTATGCCTCCTATCGGCATAGCTCTTTTGCCTATATCGGGCAGCTTGAATTCTCTTTTTGATTTGAATGATCTTCTCAGTTGTTTCATGAACAATTTCCGGACAAGTGAGTTGAGCGTCTTCAACCTCAGCCCAACAAATAGGCGATCAAAATTTTCGGCAGTAGAGAGCTTCAAACGGTGTAGCCTTGATACTAGTGTGATAACTCTTGTTGTAAGAAAACTCCTCCAAAGATAGGTGTCTATCCCAACCTTTCCCAAAATCCACCACACAAGCCCGTAGCATGTCCTCCAAGGTTTGGATGGTTCTCTCACTCTGACCATCAGTTTTTGGATGGTAAGCCGTACTCATATCCAATTGAGTACCTAAGGCTTCATTCAACGATTTCCAGAAATGAGAGGTAAACTTACTGTCTCGATTAGAAATAATCGAAACTGGCACTCCATGCCTCGAGACTACTTTCTTCAAGTATTGTCTCGTCAACTTCTCCATTGAGTCGGTTTCCTTTATTGGTAAGAAATGAGCAGATTTTATGAGTCGGTCAACAATTACCCAAATTGTATCTTGACCAGTTGATGTTTTTAGTAACTTAGTTACGAAATCCATAGTAATGTTCTCCCACTTCCATACTGGGATCACGGGTTGAACCAATAAACCAAATGGTTTTTGGCAATCGGCCTTGGCTTTGGCACATGTCAAACATTTACTGACGTAGGTGACAATCTCAGCCTTTATATTCGGCCACCAATACAACTTCATTAAATCTTGGTACATCTTGTCCGATCCAGGATGTACCGAATACTTTGACTTATGCGACTCGTGCATAATCAACTCTCTTAAGTCACCAAAACAGGGTATCTAACTTCTCCCATTCAAGCATAACGTTCCATCAGCACGTGGCTCTAGCTTCTTAATCATACCACGCAGATCTTCTATTCCATAATTCTCCTCCTTTCTTACCTCAACCTGAGCTTCTAAGATCTGCACAAGGAGGTTCAGACTAATCGTCAAAACTAAAGCTCAAACTCGTAGTGGTTTAAGCCGTTCCTTTTGGCTCAAGGCATCCGCCACCACGTTCGCTTTTCCCGGATGATAACGAATCTCGCAGTCGTAATCACTCAACAACTCTAACCATCTACGTTGTCTCATGTTCAACTCTTTCTAATCTAGAATATGTTGCAAACTCTTGTAGTCAGTGAACACAACGCACTTCGTGCCGTATAAATAATGTCTTCACATTTTGAGAGCAAACACTACAGCTCCAAGCTCTAAGTCATATGTAGTGTAATTCTTCTCATGAATCCTAAGTTGACGTGACGCGTAAGCTATGACCTTCTCCCTTTGCATCAAAACCGCGCCCAATCCTTTATGAGAAGCATCACAGTAAACCATGAAATTTTCACTACCTTTGGGTAAAGCCAAAATCGGTGAACTACACAACTTCTGCTTCAACATTTGAAATGCAGCTTCTGCCTTTTCACTCTAATCAAACTTCACATTTTTTAGAGTCAGCTTCGTCATAGGCTTAGCAATTTTTGAGAAACCTTCGATAAATCGTCAGTTATTGCCAGCAAGACCTAGAAATTAATGAATCTCTGTCAGAGTCTTAGGCGATGCCCAATCCTTGATTGAATCAATCTTAGCCGGGTCCAAGTGAATGCCCTCACTATCAATCACATGACCAAGAAATTATACCTTCGACAGCCAAAATTCACACTTCGAAAACTTGGCGTACAATTCCTCCTTCTTAAGTAACTCCAAAATTAACTTAAGGTGTTCTACATGCTCTTCTTTGCTCTTGGAGTAGATCAAGATGTCATCAATAAAAACGATCACGAATTTATCTAGGTACGGTTTGCACACCCTATTCATCAGATCCATGAATACCGTCGGTGTGTTGGTCAGTCCAAACGGCATCACTTGAAACTCATAGTGACCATAGCGTGTCCTAAATGCTGTCTTTGGAATGTCTTCCTCTCGAACTCTGAGTTGGTGATAACCAGATCTCAGGTAGATCTTAGAGTAGACTCTTGATCCTTGCAACTGATCAAACAGGTCGTCGATTCTCGGAAGTGGATATCTATTCTTTACAGTCAGCTTGTTCAGCTCACGGTAATCGATATACATCCAAAAAGATCCATCTTTCTTTTTGACAAACAAGACCGGGGCTCCCTAGGATGAGGAACTCGGTCTTATATATCTCTTGTCAGAAAGTTCTTGTAATTGAATAGACAATTCTTGCAATTCCGACGATGCTAATCTATACCGAGCTTGTGCCACAGGTGCAGCACCAAGGACCAAGTCAATTTGAAATTCGACTTGTCGCGTTGGCGGTAATCCAGGTAGGTCCTCTGGAAAGACCTCCGAAAGGTCCCGTACAGTCGGCACATCCTCAAGTCACTTCTCCTCCAACTTGTCTCCAGTTTCCTTCTTCGTTACTTATGCCAAAAAAATTAGGCATCCTTTCTCAACATACTTATGCATTTTTATGCACGATATAATGCTCAACTTTGACTTTTCTCCTTTGCCGTCTCTATCACCTTGAACTATCAAAACTTCGTCTCCATAGGGAATTCACACAATCTTCTCATCACACATGATCACCGTACAATGGTTCGCTAACCAATCCATGCCGATGATGACGTCAAAACTACCAAGTTCTACTGGCATTAGGTCAATATTAAATAGGTGGCCTAATAATCCTAACGTACAGCCTCTAAGTATGGTATTAGTCTCAGAAATTCTCCCGTCGGCTAATTCGACCGCACAGCTAACGTCTAAAGTATCGAGGGTTATATCAAGCAAGGTACTAAAAGTAGTCGACACGAAACTTCTATCGGCACCCGAATTAAATATCATAGAAGCATAATGGTTGTTGAGAAGAAACGTACCCTTGACGACATTGGAATCGGGGTTAGCATCTCCTCCACCCAACACATAAGCTTTTCCTCTTGCTTCACTAACTCAATTCTTTTTGAGCGATAGCCTTAATTCTATGATTTTGATCTTTCAGCTTTGGGCAATCACTCCTATAGTGTCCTTGCCTTCCATACTCGAAACAAGTAAAAACTCTCTAATTCACTATTTGACCTCTCTGAGTAGAAGTAGTGGAACTTATGACCTTACAATACCGGGTCAAATGCCCAACCTTGTTGCACTTCCCACATCTCACAGTGCACGGCCCTTCATGGTGAAGCTTACACTTGTTACAGAGAGGCAACAGTCCATTATATGGTTTTCTCTCATTGTTGCCAGCCGTATAAGCTCTTGCCGCATTCTGACCTCCAACATTTGGCCCTTTTGAATGGTGGATGTTCCTACGATTGTCTCTCTGATATACCTCCAATCTTCTTTTGTACTCAGTATTTTCATAGTATATCCCTTCAAACTTTAGGTTCCATTAAAGTTGTCTAGCAATTCGAACAGCATCTTCAGTCTTTGTAGGTTCAGCAGCAATTAGCATTCCCTATGGATTTTATCAGAGAGTCCTCCAATGAATATCTCAAACCCGATCTCCCCTCCTCTGGGACCATCTTGGTGCAACATCATAGTCAACTCTTGAAAATCGCATGAGTAAAGCATCCAAATCATTGTTCTTCACGGTCAGATTCCACAGCTCAGATTCCATCTTTTGAATCTTATTTCTTAGGCAATACACTTCAGTCATTAGCTTCATGAGCTCTCTCCATGACACGACAAATGCAACCTTAGTCCCAATAGTCCTCTTATGTGAGTTCGCACCAAGTTAAATGCACTGTTTTAAACATGTGCAAGTAGCATACTTTGACTTGTGTATATACTGCTAGACCAATTGCTGATATGGAACACTGTTTCCATCTTCTCAAACCACCTTATCAACCCGACAACTCCTTTCGTTTCCTAAAGTTGAGTGATTGACACTTCATGAAGTCTTGGTATGTACACTCTCGAGCAACAGGCCTAACATCCCTATTATTCTCATTTGGATTTCCGTTTCCGCCATTTCCATTCTCACATTTCCATCTCCACCATTTCCATTATCGCTGTCGCTGCCGTTATGGCTTTGATTCTCAGCCTCGAGATCATTGGGGCAACGGTCCCCTCATTAGCTACCAACGCTACTTCCATATGTCGATTAACTTTTACTTCCTATGATTATAGGGGTCCATACTGGAGCCGATGATAGTCAATGTTCCATGTCATAAGAAATAACGCACGATGAGATTCGATACGAGATATAGCCATTATAAATGGTAAATAGGGTTTATATAGGAAATTATAATAGAACATGTTTTGCCAGAACAAGTAAATAACAATATAGATGAATACGCGAGAGAATCAAAACAAGCTTTTCATTTCACGAATAAAAGCATAATTCGGTTACAACTAATCCAAAATAGGTACATGATTTACGATTATTTCTACTGCCAACATCTAGACCTAACCATCAGTTTAATGTCCTACATGATCATGGTACTACTAGTCTAAGGGCGAAAACCCAAATGTCTCTCAACATACGACTCCAACCTCATAAGTCTCCTTTAAGTATCATCACGATCGCTACGAACCTGACGAAACTCCTCCTGTGACAGTGCCATGTGCCAACGAAGACTGTCAATCTGATCTCTCTCTATACTCTACATGGCTCGGACCTTTAGGTACTCCAGTCTTAAACTCCCAATCCTCTCAACTAAACTAGCTCTCTCTCCACTAGCCACGAACTAACTAGTCTCCAACTATAACAACCCACAAATTTTCATCAATGTAAATATTCATCTATTAAGTTAGATGCAATGTACTATCTATCTATTATATATGAACCACCTTTTTCAGGGAAATTTTTCACTTTATTACATTACTTACATTACCAATATCTCAATATGCAACGCAACTTGCATAACTAAAGTTAACGAGCTCACTCAACCTATCTGTTAAAATAAGAAATCACTAGCTAAACAAGAAATGATCCGGAGGTCGGAGAGGATTAAACAAATATTTAGCCATATTATTTAGTAAGAGAAAAAGGAAGATATGTGTTTTCTAGAGAGAAAAAGACATACACTTATGAGTACAATGATTATGAATTCCTCGGACCCCTCCATGTAAGTATGGAGGGGGTATTTAATATCCTAGTGACCACCTAACATTGTAACTTGATCAATTATTAGTCCCTACGTGTCCACACTATAACTACATAATATAATTCCGGAGTATGTCCCATATTTTAAGGCTACAATCTTTCCCCAATATGTGGATATACGAATTACTTACAATGTTTCCTATCATGTACAAATAAACAACACAATAAAGTCTACCCAAAGCAAAGATGTCTTCTGAGTTCTCCTTGTCTTGAAAACTTGACTCCAGCTTGGATCTTCATTGTCTTTACTTGTACAAGAACCATTGTAGTATGCATGAACTGGATTAACTTCCCCCAATCCATGCAGCATGTCTCAAAAAGCTTTCTTCATAGACTCCTTTTTGACGAAGTTTCTGAATCAGCTTCCCCCCAAACCAACATCCCTATCTTAAGCAGATGTTCTGCAAACTTTGTTATAGCTTGAAAACAATCATCCTACTTGTTCATTGAAGTGCACAATGGAATTTGTAGAAGTCAAACCACACCAACTACCACTGCTTCTTCGTCATTAGAGGCTTGTTGAATATTCTTCATGGGTGCATGCTAGAAAATCAGGCAATCAAATATCTTGCATCCCGTAGCAGTATACTGTCATAAACCATAGCTAAGTAAAGAGTAGTCTACACTAATTTCTGCCCTGGAATATGACATGGGTAACACGAAAGTCAACTAAGTCCCGAATGTACATTTACCCCCCATGATGGTTGCGAACTCTCGAAAGCATCATTGTCGTGTACGCCCATATACTCGAGAAGTTCTTGTCTTAAGCACAAATCTTGAAATCCAAACAAAGCATTACCCTCTTGTCTTTAGAAACCGTAGAGGAAATGAACAAGAATCAAGAAAACTTGGTATAATCCAAGGTTCTTGTAGTATGAATGTCGTTGAAGAAACTTTGAAAATTTGTACTAAGGACATGTGAAGATACCGAGAATTCCGTGATACACTGATCCAACACATGGAATCTGTTAAGAAGTCAATTGATAAAAGAGCACATTATAAAAGAGAGTATAACAGCAGGGTGAATGAAAGACGTATACAGACAGCAGAGGAAAAGGTTGATACGAGTAAAGCATTGGATGCTAATTTGGTTGACACAAAAAGCAGTGGGATAGAATCAAGAGAGCATGATACAAGCAGCAGATCAGGGAATGATGCACATGCTGATGATGCAGATATCAGACCTATATATGATGAAGAGCCAATGGCTGAGGTACAAATGACTGCTAAAATCAATGTCTTTGCTACAGGACAACAACATACTAAGCAACCAGAACTCAATAATAAAGGAGAGGTTGATTAGAATGCTGACCAATGTCATGACAAATGTCATATGCCTGCTAAATTAACTGATAACCAGACAACTGAACTCTCAAATCAATAACTCGAATCTGAAAAAATTTGTCTCAAAAAGATTGTTGCCTAATTTCAAAAAGATTTTTTAAGAATGGAAGCACATTGTGTTAATCTTGAACTTAAATATCAAAATTAAGCTTTAAAAGAAGGGAAACATGGTCAATTTTCGAAAGTAAAAAGTAATGAAGCCAAGGTTAAACATGACATAGATGTAATTGAAACAATAAACATCGAATTGGAACATAAAGTGGCTAAATTACTTAAGGAAAATGAGACGTTGAAAAAGCATTACAAAGAACTGTCTGATTATATAAGACAACAAGAGCTAAGACTATTGAACACACAATTTCTTTGATTGCTAAAAACACTGAGTTCAAAACTCAACTTTAGGAAAAGGATTTGCAATTGCAGCATTAAAAAATGAGTTAAGAAAATTAACAGGAAATAGTGTGAATACTAAGTTTGCAAAATTATCAATCTTAGGGAAACCGGTTTTACAACCACACAGAAACCAATCAGTTGCTAGACAACCGACTGCGTTTAAGTCTGAACGACCTATAATTTCAAAGCCACGGTTTGCCTCCCAAGTTGATGTCAATAACGATTTGTCAAAACCAGTCACTACACATTATTTGCCTAGGGAAAGAGAATCTGCCTTTGCAAAACCTCATCACATGATTGCACCTAGCTCATCTAGGTATAGCTCAAATGACATGGTTCATAACCACTACCTAGAGGAAGCTAAGAAAAAGACACAAGAAAGAGGTAGGAATTCAAGACCTAGTGTGATGCCTTCTGCTAGATCACAAAGCACAGCTAATGGTAGCAAACCAAAACCTAGGATCAATAACCAAAACTCTAGGAATTGGCTTGCATCTAAGAGTAGTCGCGTAACGACGAAGACTGCGCCCATAGAAGAACACTCTAGGAATTCTAAAAAAATTCTTACTCCAAACATTTTGTTTGCTCGACATGTCAAAAATGTATCTTTAATGCAAATCATGATTCTTGTGTAACAAAATTCCTGAATGAAGTCAACTCACGTGCTAAGGTTCTATTCCATAAGACCACAAAAAGATGCAAACCCATAGAGCAAACAAGTTTTGCAAAGAAACCAGAAAGATAGATTCCAAAAGGGCATAGGTTTTCAATCAAAAAGACTTCCATTGTGCATGAGAAAACAATGACTCCTAGATCTTGTCTTAGGTGGAAACCGACGGGTAAAATTTTCAAGACAGTTGGTCTTCGATGGGTTCCTATTGGAAAGATATTCACATCTAGCACAACCAAGGTTGACTGTGAACCCACAAATGGTTCAGATGAATATATCACTAACCAATTTGAATACGAACAAACCCTTGATGTCAGTGCAAGTACTCTTAACTTAAGTGCATGTACATCTTTTAATCCTAAAAAGGAAGGACTCAGAGTTTGGTTGCTGAAAAGACTGATATCTCATAAACCAGGGCTTCAAGGACTTCTGATCTGATGAAAAAGCAATGACTTCTGATCATAACAGTTCAGAACTCGGAATTCACGACCACAGCAATGAACCGTCCAGTTCAAAGCTGGTTCCAAAAGTTGTTCCTCCAGCAGACAAGACAGCTACATCACGACAAGAGTTGGAATTACTATTCCACCATCACATAACAATGCTGAGGTCAACATGTAAATATTTTTTATAACACCAAAATACAAAAATATAAAATTTCAAAAAGAAAATATAAAATCAAAAAATCAGAAAATGTTTCACAAAAAGAATCTTCTCGACATGTCTCTTGGAATCGATAACATTTACGTACCTAGAAATGTTGATTAACATCGACACGGGCGTGTAAATGAAGTTCGAACAGGAGTTTCAAATATTTTCAAAACATGTCATTTCTATTTTTCTTTATGACTTGTAATTACTCTCAGATTGCAACTCGGACCCGAACGACAAAGGAGAGTGTACGTTTCAGTGTACTTATCCTTAAAGTTAGAAGAGAAGTCTTCTAACATTTGGTTTTTCAAAAAGTTAAACATAATTTTTCCAGAATTTCTCACTGACGATTCATAATCTTTCAAAATTGTGTGTTTAACACTCCATCCCTCATCAAGTTTTACACGACAATTATTCTACATTTGGTGTCATTTTCAAAATGAGTCAATGTTTGAGGGGGAGTTTTTCGAAAAACAAGGTTTTAATGATTTTGGATACATCATAACATGACAATATTTATGTATTCAAAACATTATAAAAGTCTTAATAACAACTCAGTAATAATAATGACTACTCAATAGATTGTATGTTATAAGATGATTTAGTGGTTGAGCACAATTTTTCAAGAATTCTTCAATGACAATTCATAATCTTTCAAAATTGTGTGCTCAACAATGCTAACCCTCAATTTTATATTCATTTTACAACTTGGTATCATTTTTTTGGTGTCAAACATATGTAAAATTAAGGGGGAGCAAGTTAATGTTCCATATAATTCATGCTAATATGTTTTCCCCACGGAATTTACATGACAAATTTTCATCACAGTGTATTTCAAAAACTAAGTGAATTAGTATTTAAAATAAGGGGAGAAATATAATTAAAATGTGATCTTGAAAATAATAAGTGATCTAATCGACTCAAAGTGTTGTTGATACTCTTCTGAAAAGGTTTTATGGTTACGATCTCATACCCAACAACATCTTAATTCACGACAATTCTAAAGTCATAAGGTGGTTAGGTTAGTTATTAGGTCCTATGATCCAACCAGAACCGGAGGGATCTACCCTAGGACACTCCATAGTTAGAAATAGTAGTCCTTAGGTATGATTGGAGATGAATGAGAATAAGAGAATAATGCCGACTAAGATTGAGCTAACACTGGAACAATCACAACAAGGTGTTAGTAATGGCATCTTGGTAAGCATTAAAGGGGTCGAAGAATGAAAAAGAAATGTATAGATAAAGGGTGAAAACAAAGAAGCCCTCCCTACACCTTAGGCAGAAACCGGGTCAATACATAATCTATAAGTTTTCACAAAGACGAATTCTAATATTAAAGAATGACATCAAGGACCCAGTAATGCAATGCACAACCCTTCCTAGCCATTTGAGTTTCTCTCAACAAAAACTTGTCTCATTTGTCATGGAGATACACACGACTTCTATTGACTTTCTCACTTCGAGTTAGTTGATATTGAATAGGTGGCAGTCTGCTCCAGCCTCCGAGTACTAAAACCAAAACGCACTAATCGAGTCTAGAGCCAAGAGATCAATAAAATAAATCTCATTAGGACACATTCCATGACAAACACTTGTTGAACACCAATAAGTTCACAAGCTGTTAACAAGAGTCCTACGCATTATCCTTGTGATTTTGCCAAAACATCCGAGTGATACTTAAGTATTCACTGTGAAGATGGAAATCCTGCTTGAGCCAACATCAAACAAGCTCTTGGTAGGTGACTTGCGAGATTCTATATGAATCAAACTTGTGTCAACTGGAAAGAAACGATGGTGCGATTCAATGTGAATCAAACTTGTTCCAGGAAATGAATTGACGGCTTAATCAGAAAGATAGTAACTATCTGATTCACTCTTACCGTGTTGTCTGCTTTGAGACGTTCCGGTAATGAGAACTAGCAAGCATGGTAAATCTAATACATCTGTGTTAGAAGATCCTACGCTTTGAGCTGGAAACCCTGTCAAGGAGATTCTTTGAATCTACCTGATCACAGGTACAGTATTTATACTGTAAAACGGTCCTACAGAACTGAAGGTTAATCTAACCAAATCCGGACGAATGATAAAGCCATATTCGTCCAAACGCTTTATTGCTAACAGTTTTATTTCAGGATACATAAAGATGGAGATGGTGATGCCTTATTCCAGCTGAAGTCGGATTCATTACCACATGCTCATGCTTAAACTACAAAGACATACTATAAGCATCAAGATTTAAGAATCATGAAAGCTCAAGAATTAAAGACAAAGACTTCCGCACAAACTCTGATATACAAGATCTTCCTTCAAAGATATCAAGTCTATCAAGGGAGATTGTTAGCAAGCTTTCAAGATAATGCAAAGTATGAGCATGTTGGTCAAGACACAAGATCGCAAGGTGGCAAAGACGATCAAGACCAAAGGATAAAGATTTAAAGTTCTCGGACGCAAAGACAAAGTCAAAAGACAATGACAAAGGCTAAATATCAAAGATCATAAAGCATGAAGGAACAAGCCTACAACGTTGACAGAGATAAAGATCATAAGAGCTTAACTACAAAAGCAATCTCATTGATCTCACGAAGAA
The DNA here is from genome assembly GCA_026074375.1 of Tanacetum coccineum. Lineage (NCBI taxonomy): Eukaryota > Viridiplantae > Streptophyta > Magnoliopsida > Asterales > Asteraceae > Tanacetum > Tanacetum coccineum. Next base: position 1,428 of record BQNB010094290.1, on the reverse strand, counting down.
GTGTCATAATGAACTCACTTCAGGGGAGATTGTTAGCCTCAAAAATATTGAGTCGAATGAGAAGTTCGTTCATTTGGAATATTAGGTCTTGGTCATTTATATATTAAATGTTGTAATAGGCTAAAACGGGTATTGGACTCATTTAATGTAATCTAATAGGTCACGTGTATCGGGTGAAAGCCCATGTAAACTCGAGCCCAACCTAAGACAAACCCTCGGCCCACTAAGCCTTTTAAGGCCGGCCCATCTAGGGTATATAAACCCTTCTCCATGTGTGGAGAAAGGGTTGTTGGTCATTTGTAACTTACACATTTGCAAGTAATCCTTCCATTTTTCTCTACTTTCTCTCTTTTGTTTCTCTCTCTACATTCTTCCTAGTTTCTTCCTACTTTTCTTGATCATAATATGAAGTGAAGTGATTATTGGGTTTCTGACACATATGACTCTGATTGTGATGAACTTAACACTGCCAAAGTTGCTCTTATGGCGAATTTATCTCATTATGGTTCAAATGCTCTTGTTGAGGTACACAATTATGATAATGTGAATACTAATATGATTAATCAAGCTGTGCAGATGATGCCATCTTCTGAACATTCGAATGTTGTGACCCATTCAGAGACTGAAATAACTAGTGATAGCAATATCATTCCTTATTCTCAGTATGTGATTGAATCACAACAGGCAGCTGTTTAGAATTCTAACTCATCTGCACAACAAGATGCATTGATATTATCTGTGACTGAACAACTAAAAACCCAAGTAGTTAACTGTACCAAGATTAATTTAGAAAATAAAAGTGTCAATGATACTTTAACTGCTGAGCTTGAAAGATATAAGGAACAAGTTAAAGTGATGAAATAAGGACAAAATGTTGATTTAAAGAGTTAAGATAACATTTCAGATTCATGTGCACAGTCTATAGCTAGATAATATTGTTTTTAAAAGAGATCAATATGCAAAAACTGTTTACATGTTGACGAAACCTCAGTTTTTCTATGATCATACCACTAAACAAGCTCTTGGTTTTCAAAATCTTTTCTATATGAAGAAAGCTCAGCAGTTGGAACCAAAGCTTTATGTTGGTGATATCATTGAGAAAACTAATGAAATTGTGATTCCTGACTCTAAAGAGACCTTAATGCTTGCTGAAGAGAGTCGTTCAAAAATGCTTTTAAAACAAAAGGATCCTATGATGTTAGAAAAGAAAGTTAATACTAAACCAGCCGATTATGTTGTTCTTAACCAGCTTTCTTAAGATTTTGAAACACGATTTGTTCCACAAACTAAATTATCTGCTGAACAAGCCTTTCAGTCTCAGAATTCTGTAAATTCTTCAGATCCCACTCTTCTAGTAGACCCACCAAAGTTGAGGTTCCAAAAGAACTTCCAAAAGTCAGCATGGTTAATACGAGTTTGAAGAAACTT
>BQNB010094289.1:0-26156 GCA_026074375.1 Tanacetum coccineum | reverse complement strand
AATTTTTTATGATTTTTCTAAAATTTAATGATTTAACAAAAATAAACTTTTTCTAAAAATTAACACTAAAATTTTTCTTTTATTTTTCAAAAATACTAAATTTAAAATGAAAATTAATGCAAAAAGAATTTTAATTTTTCAACTATTTTTCTATTTTTTATGAATTATCTAAGAAAAAGTAATCACTAAAATCTATTTAAATTTCTAGAAAATACAAATTTAATTGGAAAAATATAGAAAAATAGTTTTTAGAAACTAATTAAGTGCAGAAATTTAATAGAAACAAAAGCCCTAATTTTTATGATCTGATTTAAAAGTAATTGCAAAAATTGAATTGAAAACCTAATTTTATTATTCTATTTTTAAATCTAAAAAGAAAATTTTAATGAATTAAAAAGAAATTGAAAAGAACAGGGTAGAAATGGTAAGAAATGAAAGTAGAGGATAGGCGGGCGAATATTTGAAAAGTTACACTATAGAGAAAACGGGCAACCCTAATCTTTAAGAAAAGTACCAAAGAGACCCTACGATTACAGCTTATTTAGCTTATTTAAAAAATGATTTTCAGCCAAAACTCAAAACTACAAAGTTGACAACCAGCTTATTCCCTACAACTTTAATAAAGACACTTTCAACTTTAGACCAAAGAATAAGCTAGAAAATAAGCTGGAAGATTGCTGTCACAGAAAGAGCTTGTTTGACTAGATTTTTGGATTTTTGCTTATTGAGGGCTTAATACTTGATGAAAATTAAAACTAAAAGAAGCTTATTGAAACTTAAGATGTGTATTAAGAAGATTTGAACTAAAATTATCCTATGCTTAACAAAACTAGAAAGAAAATTGTAATGAGAAAATGAAAGTTTTAATGAAACAGTTTTTTGAGTTTTTCACATAAGCTAACAAGCTTATTAATGGACCTTAGGTGCTGAGATTTTGAAAATAAGCTAACCCTACAGTATATATTCTACTTAGGTATAAGGATTTTGCAAAGTTTTCATAGAAATAGAAAATAATCAAAAAGTAAAATGAAGAGTCTAAGCTGAAATGATGTGTGTTTTGCTGATGCACTTTGCAGCTGATGCAATGTGCAAGCTACTCAAAGATAAGCTAAACTTTGAGGCCTAACTCTTTCACTAAATGAATCTAAAAGAGCACAACACAACCTTAAACTCTAAAATGCTTTTAAAATCTTAAAATCTAAGTCCTACACAGTTTTAAAATGTGCCCTGGTGCAAAATGATAGATTTTAAACTCTAACTTTTTGTAAAATTAAGTCCTAACCTCTAAAACTTGCTTAAATCCTTAACATATGACCTAGCTCAGCTTAATGAAGAGTTTTGACAGAGTATAGTTGACTTTAAAAGTCAAATTGAGCATAATCCAAACACTCCCTAACTAATGCTGTCAAAATTAATCTTGCACTTAAATTCTTTCTTAAAGCTAAAACTTTCAAAACTTTTTATCTACTCATTCTAAATTTAACCTACTTAAGCTGTTTAAACTGTAAAAGTATTAGCTTATTGGGAGGAAACAAGCACTTACTCTACTAGCTTATTTCTCCCTTGTTGCTTGAAAATGACCTCAAACTCTTAAGTGATCATACTTTTTGATTATAAATGATTAGAATGATGAAATGAGTGCTTAAAAACAAAGTTTGACTACAATTGAGCTTTTGAGAATCAATAAGCTCACACTAGCTTATTTAGAGCTTATTGATCAAAAACGTATTATACTTAAAAACAAATGATGAAATAACATGTAAACTTAGTTGAATTAAAAATTCTTGAAAGAAATACTGAATTTAAATTACACTAAAAAAACATAGTAAAGTGGTGTGTTTGTAGTCGGCTTGCTCTCTTTCCTTTTATACAAGTCTTCAAAGACTTCTACCTCTTGGGCTATGCTTGTTGTGAGAGTACAATGTGTATGAGTACAATGCAATCCCATGAGCAATCCTAACCCTCCAGGATGGCCTTGTATCATTTTCAGCCAATGGATGTCGACTTGGCGTCTGACATTGTGGAATTCCAAAGTGGGGAAGGGGTTATAGGGGCCGAGGAGTATTTATGGTAGGGGAAGTGGGTTATGCGGTGTGTTTAGTGAGTGTACAATAGAGGTGGTTTGGAAGTGAAAACAGGGGGAGAGGGTGGTTTGATTTTGGCGGTAAACGGGTTTACAGTACCCTGTTGCTGGTTCGTTTTAAAAGAAAAGAATGAAAAAGATGCAACAATAGTCCCTCAACTCTCTCTCTCTTTTCATTTCCTTTTTTAAGCTTTTTCAGTTATAATGAGGTTTCAGTTAAACTCAATTGGTCCTGTGGTTTATAAAAGATAATAGAATAACAAGTTTTGAAAAATTTGCAAAAAACTGCCTTGTGTTTTAAAAAGGGTTAAGGTTTGGCAATTCTGGCAGTTTTAACCTTTACTTTATATTACATTTTTCTCTTTTTATAAAAAACTTTTAAAAATGGCAACAATTTAGTCCATAATGTTTTTTTAATAAAATGGATTTTGGGCTTTTGTTGGGCTAGGGTTTTGTGTTGGGCCTTGGGCTTGCTATTGGGCCCAATGGTTTGTCTTGGGCCCAATAAGGCTTGGTTCCTTGTGTGTGATGTGGGCTTGTATTGGGCCCACGAAGGTTTAGGTTTGGTTAATGGCTTTTTCAAGCCCAATAAGGTTATGAAGTGGGTTTTGTTTGGACAATGGCTGAGATTGGCTGTAACTGGGCTAGGATTGGGCCTTCAAAGTTCTTAACATAGTCTTTGTCAATTGAACACAAATGGGCTGTTGTAAAATGACTTGAGGGGCCCTTCTTGGTATTCACAGTCTTCATAGATATACTATTTGGCTTCCCTGGCCCATCAGATGGTTATAAGATTGCATTCAATAGTATTCTTCAGTTTCGGCTCTCGGTTTGATGCTGTGATTTTTCGTATTGACTCTGACTTGATATTTTTTGGACTTTGGCCCTTGATTTGCACGTCTTTTCCATTCCATGCTCAGTTTTGTCATTTTGGCTTGGTTTTTTTGTCTTTTGATGTTATACTCTTCCTGCACAATACAAATGCAAAACATACATATATTTGTGCAGTTTTTTGTCGGTTTTTGGTCATTTAAAGCTCAGTTTTGTAGAGGTTAAAAGATATATGTGTAATTGAAGCACTTATCAACGACCTTTTCCCAATCTTAACAGGGAATGTTGATTATAGCTCAAATGTTAATACAATTAGCCTCGTCACGCATACTGAGTATATATGTTGGTTCTTAGGGAAGATTGTACTCTAGAACTTTGTTCGAGAGTTAATATTGTTATGTGGTTTGATTGGAATGTTTAGAATTATTGTATCACCGTTCAGGCCAATCATATTCAAATGTCTTCAGTAAACGTTTGAGGAACTAGGGCACTTTAAATTGTAAACCCAACACTCAGGCAGAAGTAAATACAAGAGAAACCTCTTAATATAAAGCTCCCTAAGTATTGTGATCACGATATAATCAGTTTTATGCATTTTTATATCAATATATGGATGAAATGTTAAGACACTAGAAGCGTTAATTTAAAGTTATGTCTTTGTAAGGTTTTAAACTTGATTTTATATTTTCAAAATGTTTCATTGAGGGACCTTGAGTTTGAAAAGTGGCCAAAATTTACCTTGGGGTTTGCACTTTTACGAGTTTGGTCCTTTAAGTTTAAAAGATTATACAAGTAAACCGTGTTACTTTGAAAAGTGACATATAGACCCTACAGTTTAACTTTGATAAAAATGAAAATATCAGCTCTTCTAGTATTAATTTTCTGAAGTTATCGATATATACCCTTGCATGGATTTTCATTACAAAACTTGTTCCAAATTGCATGCAAACTTATTTTAACATTTCAAAGATATTTATAAGTTTATAATAAATAACTAAATATGAAGTTTTAACGTATACGCAAGTTTAACATAACGATTTGTTAGGCTAGGAAGCCAGAACGGGTCAAATTGGGGTTTCAAAACTTAAACGCGCCGGATTTTAAATTCAATTTCCTTCATTAAGCTTAAAGTGTTATTCTTAACATTAGTTAAGCATGCCTTGGATAGATTATAATAAAATATTTACATTATTGATAACATTTAGTTTTAAGGAAAAAAAACGCGATATTAGGGTTCGGGGTGTCGGTTTTGGATCAAAATGGAAAATGAGCATGATTGTGTTATGAATCTTTAATCAAGAGTATTATTTATGATCATGATGGAACTTTTTTAAGGGTGTGGGTAGCAGAAGTAGAACATTCAAAACCTGGGTTTGAACTCAGGAGCAAAAATGGTGGAAAGGGAGGTTTTCGGGTAAGTATTTCACTTCGTTCGCCTTGTATCTGTTACGGGTGGCTTCAAATCTTCTAATAGCTTCGCTTGGCTTGATTCTTCTGATACTGATCCTAGGATCATTATGGAGCAGAGAATGTTTGTTCAATAGGGTTATAGAAAGAAGAAGTGGGGGATGAGTTAGAATGAAGTATATGTGCTCCTATTTATAGTGTTAGCAACACTTAGAGACCAAGAAACTTTGATAACCAGATTATGACACATGGGGGTAATGTGGAGAGGCTAGAGGATGAGTAAGGAAGGCTAGAATGCAAGGTGGAGGTGGTTCTAGACGTTTTAGGGGTGTTTGGTTTGATTTATACATGGCTGTTTTTGGACAGCCAACATCAGTCTCGGTAAAATGGTTGCCATTTACAAACCGTAATTCCGTTGAAGCTCAAACCACCGAGCATTGTTAGATATTTGAGTCCTCTACAACGTTTAGTTTTACATATTTGAGGGTTACTATAGAAAAATTTAGAGATAATAGCCATTTACTACAGGTGTGCAGAATCTGCGTACCTTTGCCATTTCGGCTGTAACTAATTCATCCGACGTCGAATCGGGTTGATTCCACCGGCAAAATGATCACAAGACATAGGGCTACAACCTAGTGTTTTCACTTAATATCCAGATCCTATTGATATTTCTCAGATCCTATGTTTTATAGACTGATCCGATTCTGAACTAGGGCCTAGTTTTAGGTTTTAGGGTTAAAACTAGATTAGGGTTTTCTGGGTTTAATTCTTGAATATTGTTGTTGAAATGATGAAATGATGATAGGATATGATTGTTAATGTTGTAATTTAAGTTATTACAACTTATTTGAGTGTTGGTTTGGGGTTATGATGGATAAAAACCAAGAAACGGGTCATGATTTACTATTTTGCTCGGGTTAGGGTTTCTGACTTTTGAATTAGGGTTTTGAGTGTAAAAATGTGTATGAAAGCTTATGAATAGAATAATTAGGGTTTACACATTGTACATTGAGTGTAGTAGCTTGCACAAGAGTGGTGGTGAAGAAACTAGAATGAAAACGGAGGTAAAACGGCTATTTTAGAGATCATGCTTAATGAATTGTACATTGTGCTTTTAAGGACTTGTACTTTGACTTGGAGGGAGTTTATATTTCAAATGAGATGTTATATTACTTGTACATATGCTTTAGTAGCTTGTATATTCACTTTAGATATTAACCCTTCATGAAATTAGGGTTTAGAGGTATACGATAACGGTTTAAAGCCCGTTTTGATATAACGTTGCGAATGGTACATTATAGGAATAATGTACTTTGTAATAAGGATATTAAGATATTGACTTGACATTTTATGATATTTGCTTGACATATATGAAGACAGGATTGCCATAGATAGGTTGCGTGAGCTCGTCTACTTTAGTTATGTAAGTTACATGACATACTGAGATATTGACAATGCAAGTAATGTAATAAAGCAAAAAATTTCCCCGTACAATTGTGATAATAGAAAAATAGGTTTTGTATTTGATGAAAATTCTTAGGTTGTTATATGATATGCCCTTCAAGATAAGTCAATCATTGCACTAATAAACAAACCATCGTTTTGTCGAATTATTCATGGTTGATATGTTTTCCTTACATTAGTTCTTGATCATTCCTCTATCGTTTGTTTATCTTCGTGTGTGTGTTTATTTCTTTACTTGTCATCAAAACCTTAGGTTAGATACACAAAACTATGCCAGTATCTCAGGCTGAAACCCCCTTTTGCATTAGTTTTAGGTTTAACTTAGATAACTAAAATACTAATAGAATTAGGATTAACGCTCTCGCTCTTAGTGATCGACACCCTACTTACCACGAAACTCCATCTGACCGGGTACACTGCCCGTTAAAGTGTTGTTTTTAGGTATAGTCGGCATAAAATAAATAGTAAAACTTGATACATAAATAACACCTACACAACAACACATCAAGTTTTTGGTGCCGCTGCCGGGGAGTGAAAATTAATCTTGATTTTTATTTTATGTTTTGGTTTTTAACATTAGGTTAGTTCTAACCCTTAGGAGTAGTGTTAATTATATTAGTGTAATTTAGAGTAGTTTATATTCCTGCTTGTTTACTTACTTTGTTTGTGTAATACGGCGTATTCAGTTCACTGAATACGACGTATTAAGCTATTTGACAGTTTTCGTATAAATTTTTTTCTAAACGAATAGAGCGTATTCGACTCTAAACATCCATACGGCGTATTCAGTTCACTGAATACGGCGTATTAAGCTATTTGATAGTTTCTTTCCTAGCGAATTTATTACAGGTTAAAATGGACGACCCCAACATTACTATGGAGGAGTATATCAGGCTTGAGGAAGAAAAAGCTCGTAGGCGTGGTAAGGTGTATAACTGGGAAACTGCTACATATGGTAAGATCTGGGATAATGAAGACGTTCACGACCTCGGATCTGTTGAAAATGAATTCCCAGCTATAGTCTTTAATGACACGTTAATATCTAAAGTAACGCAATCTTGTGAACCCACGGTAAGTTCTCTTAACGATGAAGTTGACTTTAAAATTTCATTTGACAATTCCGATGATGAAGATTACACGATAATTTTTGACAAAAACTCGTTTTCTTATAAAATAATTTCTACCAATGATTTGAAAACGGATTCGGAAACTGATAATGAAAAAGTCAATATGCCTTCATTTCCATCACCTGAGCCTACGGTCAATTGTTTTAATGATTTAGACTTCTTCAAAGATTTCGAGAATGAATTCCCAGCCATTGTTTACAATGATGCTCCGACGTCTAAATCAGATTTGTTAACTGAACAAACGTTAAACCCTCAACATATCGATGAATTTGATTTTAAAGATGAAACATCATTGCCCGAATATGATGAAGAGGAACAAAATGTTTTGTACTTTAATGATCTATTCCCTTTCAACATTATTCAACCCGATGATTTAAAGTCGGAAAAAGACAATGATGATAATGAGATCGATAAAATACACTCTTCGGGGGGGGGGGGGGTAATGAAATTACACATGGGTCAAATAAGCTTTTAAAAACAAGTCATGATAAATCTAATAAATTTTCAAAACTAAAACTTTTATCAAGGAATTAAATGTTAATATCATGACTTGGAATTATCTTAACAAAGGGATGTCATTCATTTTCCTAATCAAAGAATTTGTATGTGCCATTTGGCATCCCGTTCGACCCCAAGTTGTTTTATAAGGATGTGATTAAATTGGGGCAAGTCTAACTTAAAGACTTTTCTGTAAACAAAAGTACTTGCCGGGAGACAACCCGGAATGTATTTTCAATTTTTTTATTGAGTCTGTCTTCCCAGACTGTCTGTACGGCGTATCCAAACCTCATGGATACGGCGTATTAACCTTCTGGACGTTATCCAGTCTTTATTTTTCATCACAGTCTATACGACGTATTCATTAAATGAATACAACCTATTCATCACAGGTATCAATACGACGATCCTGGAGAATGGATACGATGTATCGACTTCCTGTACAGTTTTAGGTATTTATTTCGAGTCTAACCGGTGAATACACGGAGAAATAAATTGCACTTGTTTTCTTATGCTTAGTACAGGACCTTGTGAACAAAAACGACGATGTTGGTGGAGAATCTCAATCTGGAAGTTTTGAAGTGTTGGAGTTTGATACATCAAAACGGTTGTTCAATCTACAATCTTTGCTCATTATATCAACATGGAGAATCTATCGAGTAAAATATTAGGGGAGTTTCTAATTTTAATTCTATTTAACATCCGTTTTTAAGGTTTATAGATACAACGAGGGCGTGTGTATAATTCACAGGGGGGAGATAGGAATTAGGGAATGATACTTGTCCTATTTTTTCACATCAAAATGCTATAAATTATGCTTAAATTTTAAAAAAATTTAAGCATACTTTTGTGAAATTACTTGATACATAACCCGCACACAATAACCCTTGTTAGATATTGTTAGATATCTGTGCCTATACTACAAAGGATAACCACGAAGGCTTGAAGACCCAATACGTCGTAACAGGATCCCCAATACGCTATATACAAGGTTATTATACACGAAGATTCTGGAAGATATCAAACGTGGTCCTTACTCAAGAAACTCTAATACGCCGTATCCAACACCTTGGATACTCCGTATCGACATCGACTCCAGACCCTCTAAAATACCAATCAAAAACTGAGTTTTAAGTATGCAAGTGAAACCCTAAACACAAGTCGACCAAGGACGGCATAAAGAGTATAAAGGTCAAATAGGCCTCAAGATCATAGGAAAAATTCTTGTAATCTTCGCACACCCGAATACATTTTGATGTGGGTTTCTTTTTTTTTAATCATTCATATATCAACCCGGTGTATTTTTTACAATGACTGTCGGCTGATACCTTTAGGTATCAGCATGTTTATGAAGATTTAATGTTTGGTTTGTTTATCTCGATTGCTTAATTTATCGTTGATTGTTGATTATGTTTATTAATTTATACTTGTTTACGTGCTTAAGTATGCGACCTATCATTCAACTGGGACTAGGCCTACGTATTTAATGCGCTGCACACCTTCCGGGTGTTGTTTGGGCGGAGCTTGAGTATAAACCCTTTAAACTAGCCTTTTTTATATATAATTTATTATAAATATAATAAATATATAAGGATAATTACATAGATTATAATTCAGTTAATAGTATGATAAGTATTCGAAGGACTCAAGTCTAATGCTTTTGACCAAAGCATTATTACTTAAAAACCCCCGGGTCGTTTCTCTCAGCGAGTGCCAAATTGACAACGAAGACGTTTGTGATCGCGTAATTTGAAGTGGTTATAAAGGGAATTTGATTTTTGATTACCTAAATCTTACGAGTAAATGCAAAAAACGAATAGGGAAACCTAAAATGAAAGCTAAAAGCATTTAAATTAAAACGAGAACCGGGACCTAAACCCGTTCTTTAAAAATGAAATTTTGAAATTTTAACCCTACGGATGCAAATTTAATTTTCCTAGGTCCTAATGATAAAAGAAAATTTTAAAAAAAAGAATTATATTTTTTTGACTTTTTTATAATTTTTTATGAATTAAAAACACTTTTAAAGAAACTAAATGATAAAAAGATACTAAACTTTAATGGAAAAATGTAAAACAAAATACATAAAAGTACTTGAAGCTAAGCTGAATTTATGAAAAATAAAAGGGGAAAAAGACAGCTTATAAATAAGCTGTTAATAAGCCAGAAATGCTTATAAGCTAAAAAGTGCAAAATGACTATATATATTAAATGTTGCAAACACTAACTGAAAAAGACCCAAGGGCGTTTTGAAGTAGAGAGTGGTGTGTGAGGTGTTGAGTATGCAAGGGGGAGGTCTGGGGTTCGAGCCTGGGCCTCTCCTTTTTGTAAAAAATATATTTTTTTATTTTTTTAAACTTATAAAACATGCAAAGATAAGTTACTTTAAAAAAAAGACAAAATTTTTGTAACTGTAAAATAAACGAGCAAAATAATAAGCTGAAAAGTGGGGCAGTTTAACTTTTTAACTAAGTCTAAAGAAAAGCTAACTGCTATGCTACTTATATGGACAAATAAGCAAAGTCAAAATACCAATAAGCAAAGACAGAAAAAAGCACTATTCCTAATGAGCTCTATGAACATAAATAAGCAAGCAAAATTTAGCCAGAAAGATTAAATCAGCAAATAAGCGAAAGGGTAAACTAGGCAGTCAAACAGCTAGGGGACAAGTTTTGGGCTTAATTTTTAAGCACCAAAAAGGGACATTAAGCTTAATGAGGCATATGGGCTTAACCCCTGGCTTATGGGCTTCCTAGAAAAGCAAAGAACACAAAGATTGAATTAAAGATAAGCAAAGAAAAAGGGCTAAAAAGGTAGGCTGTTCACCATCAGCATATGCTGACTTGGTATATTTTCAGCTTTAAAGAGGCTAAGTGCAGCCTCAAAATAAGCAAGCAAATAAATTTAAAAACAAAATACAAGTTAAAACAGATAAAGTAGGACAAGAAATGAGCTTGTGCTCCAAATTTAAAAAACTAAAAGACATTTTTACTATCTGAAGTCTTAAATTGAAAAATAGACTTTAAGAAACAAAAAATGCCTAGAAAAAGTTAATAGATTTTGACTACAAAACTAAAGGATTAAAAGACACATAGACCACTTCATTTTGACACTAAAAAGACACAAAAAACAAGACTCAAAACAGTTTTGGCAGGCTAAATCAATTAGGCCCTTATGGCACTGCTGTCACCACAGTGTCAAAGAGCAAAATATAGGAAAAACTTTCAAACAACTTAAGAACCCTTAAAACTTGATAAACTAATAAGATAGGCTTTAAAAAAAGGCTTGAACAAGGGGTCATGGAGCCCAAATGGTTTTTACCCAGAAATTACCCACTATGCCAAACCCCACCCCTTTAAGTGCAAAAATCCCTTTTAAAAAGGTGATTTAGATGGATTAATCAAGAGCTTTAAGACGAAGTTAACAAAACAGATTTTGAACAAAAATAAGCAAAAAGAAGACAGTAATAAGCAATTGAATAAGCAAACAAGTAACAATGCAGATTGAAGCAAAAATAGGGCTGTTTTTAAGTTAAACTTAAATATAAGACAAATAAGCATTAAGGAAGGACAATAAGCATAAAAAGCACATAAATAAGCAAGACAAACAGTAAATAAGCAACCAATAAGCAAATGACTGTGATAATAAGAAAAAAATTTAAAAGAGAAACTTACAACAGGGTTCCAAAGCTTTCCTTTGGTAAGAGTATAAGCTCTCAACAGCTTATAAAACAATCCTAAATGCTTCCCAAAAGCTCTAAACCAATGGCCATCCCTTATAAACCATGCTCCAATGATTCTTCACATATTCTTTTTTTTTTTGATTTTTTTTGACAGAATTTAAATCAAGCTTTCAAATAAGATTTTAAAGACTTAAAAACTTATAATGGAGCTTAAAACAGGTATTTAAACAACAAGTAAGGTAAATGACAGTAAATTAAAGAAAGCTTTAAAAATGACAATGATTAAAATGCAAGTATTTTAAATGACAAGAAATTAAAGTGCAATATATTGAAATAAGACAGTAATAAAATGGTACAAATGATGTTTTACAAGCTTTTGACTCTTAACAAAATTCGACAAGATAACCTCCTAACTAGTCTGTTCCTATTCTAAGAAGTTTCCATGCCTTGAGTCTCATCTTGTGGTTTCTTTGCTGAGGGGCTTCAAGCATATATGTTTGTTGTGTGAGTAAGTAGCTCTAAGCAATCTTGGCCCTTGGTTTTTCTAGGTCCCAAAGTTAATCAATCGTGACCCTTCAATTTCTTGACCAATAGGGTTTGTAAGGACTGCCAAGGTGTTCTTGTTGTTCTGTGAGGTGGGGTGAGGGATTGTGATGGTTTTGTTGGGACGTGAACAATGTACGAGGTTGGAAAGGGATGAGTGAACAGGGGTGATAGGCGGGAAAATGGGTTTGAGGTTAACAGGTAAGAGTTTTAGGTTATGGCATGAATAGTCCTTGAACTTGTATGGCTATTTTACACCCATCGTCCTTGTGGTGATAAAAAGGTTTAGGGATGTGGCAAAATCAGTCCCTGAAGGTGATATAATATGTTGCAACACGGTCTTTGTGGACTAACACTGTTAAAGTTAAGGGTTGAAATGGGCTAACAGGTTTCAAAAATCCTGTTTTTACCATTTTTTGCATATTTACCCCTAATACCATCTAAGATTTTTGTAATTCTTCCTTTTTTCATTTTTGTACTTTTGTTTTTTAGCAACTAAACTACTTATTGATTTCGTTATTTTCATTTGGGATCATAGAACAAGACGCACTTCATTCCTAAAATGCTCAAAAAAAGATAAATTCATGTCCCTGACTTTTCACTTATTCCAAACTAAGCTTAAAACAAAATCACCGTTAAATACAGTTAAGATGCTACATATACTCATATTTGTAATACTTGTTTACTTTCGCTCCCGACAATTATTTATATTTATTAAGTGAATGTGCCATTTTGAATTATCAACATGGATCAAGTTTTGGCAAAATTCTATGCTTCCACGTTCCACCCAGTAATAATGAGTATAGAGGCGAGATCATCCATGTAGCGACTTTCGTCTCGGCACCATCCAACCTTCGTGGTAAGTGACCAGGCTTTTAACAACCATAGAGAACTAGTATCGGCTCACAGACCTTTTGGTTTCAAAAACTCTTAGGTTTCTCCGTATATTACATAGCTTATTTAGAAAAACTTTAAAATAAATAGTCTTAGTTCAAATGCATCATTTAATTTAAGAAAAGAGATTTTTTTCTTATTTATTAACTCACATTTACTACACTTAATACAATTATTCATTCTTAAGGAAATCCTCAACCTTTTAGTAAGGTGCAAACATCGCATGTGAGCCAGCAAAGATGCAACAAACTTTTATCGTCTCAGATTATCCTTTTTACTATGGGCTTTCTTTAGAAGGCTGTAACATCGGTTGTGAGCCGGCAAGATGCAGCAAACTTTTATCAGCCCACAGTTTATAATTATTACTCATTTTTTTTTCATTCTTTCCATATTTTTTTTCATATATAATACCATGATATAGAGAAAATTTCGTTTTAGGAAATTTAAGTATAAATTGAACTAAATTATTGATATCAACTATACTTCAAAATTGTTGATTTAAGTTAATTTTTAAAAATAGCACGTATTATCAGTCCGGTTAGAAGCTTATGGGAGAAAAAGCCACAAATTACCCTTATGAGCTCTTAAGATTTCCAAATAATCATTGTTTAGCATCCAACTCATAATTAACTCTATCATTTTTCGTTTTTCGCAATCCGCGAAGGCTTAGTCTAAAAGTTAAGGAGCAAGCTAGAGCTCAAACACGTTTTCATCGAGTCAAATTTGGCTCTTATTCTACCAACAGGAAAGTCAAAATGTGACAAAAAACTTATTCTATTTGAAATTTTTTAAAATATTTCATTTTTTTGAATTTTGATCGAAAAATTAGGATTACGGGAAATAAAACAACGACTGCGGGCATAATCAATCGATAGATCCCCCCCTTATGGAATAAACATTGTTCTCACGTGTTTTTAAAAAGGGTCTCTACGTAATCCTAAGCTGTTTATTAAGTGTGCTTTAAAGATTAAACGTTTGTCGATAAGGATCTTGGATATCTGATTCCCATAAATGAAGCTGAGGATGGAGCTTTATGAACGAAGGACATTAAACGCGAGCACGGAGGCTTCAAAATCCGGGCATTCCTAGGACATACAAAACAAAACACAATAAACATGGGAAAATGGAAGAATGGCGGCCTCAACACAACAACAAAACACGTATTCATTACTACATAACTACCACTACTACTACGATTATACTAGGATAAGCATGGGTTGCCACCCACGAAGCGCTTGTTTTAGGTCACTTAGCTTGACCTGATCCCCCCATACTTGAGCTTGTCAAGGGGGATAGAAATGGAGACACGGAACATCCAAAACTCGGATGTCCTCTTGGTAAGAGCAAGGAAAAATCTCCATTGGGCTTTCAAGAATTTTGGTGACTTTAAAAGTTTTAGGGATCCGATGAGATAGTTCCGGGAGAAGAGAAGTTTGAAATCTTTTAGAAGTGAGAATCCCGGGGTTGAAAACTTCTTCCTCATTTTCGGATGAAAACGAGAGTAAAGCTCCGAGCCCGGGAACTTCTTTGTGGAAAGGAAGTTCATAAAGAGGAGGATTATAATCCTCAAGAATTAAAGAAGCATTAGTGGTCTTCTTTACATTGTTTTCCATAGTTGCACAATTGGTGACTTCAAAGAGGTTCTCATGATATGAGTTCTACCTGTGTTAATACCTTGTCCTCGTTGTTGGTCGAAGGCAAAGCATCAACCTCGGAAAAATCCTCATAGAAAACCGAGTCACACTCGGGAAAAGGAAGGAAATCACTTGATCTAGGAAGATCAAGTTCATCAATCAAGAGTTTTGACTCTTTGATTTTCTCTTCATTGGAGTCAAATGGATCATCATATGGATTATCATTAAAGGTCTCAAGATCAAAAAGATTATTATCATCATCATCCCATAATGGTGGGGATGAGTAATCAAGAGCATGTTCATCGGTGAACATCTCAGAAATGGTCTCATCAAGAT
Organism: Tanacetum coccineum; assembly: GCA_026074375.1. Classification (NCBI taxonomy): domain Eukaryota; kingdom Viridiplantae; phylum Streptophyta; class Magnoliopsida; order Asterales; family Asteraceae; genus Tanacetum; species Tanacetum coccineum. The sequence goes on along the minus strand of BQNB010094289.1, from coordinate 11,654 downwards.
TTTCATCAAGAGAATTTTCATCAATCGAATCTTCGAGAATAGAATCCATTTCCTTGATAGGATCATGGTTAAGCAGATACTCTATTTCTTGAAGGTCGGATTCGGCATCAAAGGGAAGATCATCATTTCTTGTGGAATGTGATTAAGAGCGAGTTCATCGGCGATCTCATAAAATATTCACTAGTCTAGATATCTGGGAGATAGGTGAGAAGAAAGGGTACTGCCACTTAAAGAATTATGAAAAGGAGGGAGAGGAGATGAAGGATTACTATTTCCTGGTGGAAATGAATCACTTGCGATATAAGCTTTGAATTCTTCCCAAATTAACTCACTTTTTCGAGGGAGATAAGTATAGGGGAAGAAGAAGAAGACATGGTCTCGGGTTCCGAAATTGGAGTGGGATTGCCACTCAATTGATTATCATGATATGGAGGGAGATCTTTGGTTTTATCAAGATTTAGCAAGTTCTCAATAATGTCTCCTTCCGGATCAAAGATATCATTAATTCCGTCGAAAGTTAGTCGGTATGAGAAGAAAAAGGAGAAGTGGGATTGCCACTTGGATGATTTGTTGCAAACAAATCTTCACGATATTCCTCATGTGAAACATTGTAGACATCAATCATGTTGACTGATTCTTGATGAGGTTCATTTGAATAGCTTGAAGTGTCATTTCTCATGTTCAAGATCTGTCCTTTCATTTACCGTCACGGAGAATCATTTCTTCTCCATGAACGTCAATCAAAGCACGAGCGGTCCGTAAGAAAGGTCTACCCAAGATGAGGGGGACACAAGGATCGCTTTCATAATCAACAATGACAAAATCAGCGAGAAATGTGAACTTTCCAACGGGAACAAAGACATCTCTTGCAATTCCTTTCGGAGTGCAAATATCACGGTTAGCAAGTTCAAGGGTCATTTGGGTGAATTAGGACTTATAAAAGTCAAAAAGATTATTTTAGGAATTAATTTTGATAAATTAGGGTTTTTAAGTCGCGTTTTTAGGATTTTCGTTTGCGTTTTTAGTTTAAATTTGTGTTGCCTTAATTGTTTTTAGCGTAGATTACATTAATTTTCCCGTAGATTTAGAAAACCCAATCAAAATCTTTGTTCCATTCAAGCATCAAATGTCAACCCGTCTTTCGACTTTCCATTGCATTCCTCGTTGGGGATAAACGACCCGGGAATCACATACTTCCCGGTTTTTACATTGAGATTTTTGATTCTTATTATATATTTATATATTTATTATATTTAATATATATAAAGGGTTGAATTTATCAATGTCATGCACTCTTGAAGGATAAGGGATATTGGGGTAAAGAGGATCCCTTTTGTGCACCACATAATTCTTTAGAGAAGTAGGTTTAGTTTTTGGACAAGAGGAGGTGGGACCTTAATGGTATACTCAGCAAGTTTCGGGTCCATTAAAGTCTCCTCTGCACGTTCATCCTCCTCCGGATTAATGAATGGAGGAGGCATAGGAACGGAAGGTCCATCAAAAACAAGACCACTTCGGGTGGTGATGGCTTTCAATTCACCTTTCGGGTTAGCAATGGTGTTGCCAAGGAGAGATCCCAAACCCAAAGAAGAAGCGGTGTTCATTTGGAAAAAGCTAGCCATCATGTTATTAAGCTCAATGGTTTAGTTAGACATTGAAGCTTGAATCGAAGTTTGCATTTCATTTCTTAACTCATTTTTCACATTGTTAATTTGAGCTTGCATGGATTTTATATTAACCTCATTTATCTTCTTAATTTTCTCCAACTCACTTAAAGGAACAACTTGATTTTGTTGAATTGGAGCTTGATAAGATGTATCTTGTTTGAAATTGTTTCCTCGATTATATCCTTGAGGTTGGCTAAACGGTTTGGATTTAGTTTAACATTGGTTGAGCAAAACACGGTGTTCGAATTTGATTAGCCCCCCTCGGCAGGCGATAACCGGAATTACCCTGATTGTAGTTAACCGCGGCTGCAGAAACGTATCCTTGAATATTATCTCGAAAAGTGTTGCCATCGGTGGTGAGACACTGATAATAAGGATGAGCACCACCGTAAGTAACACAAATTTCCTTAATGGCTTTTACGGAAGCTGGAGGTGGGGTTGCTTGAAATTGTTTGAGAATAGCGGTCATGGCGGTAGTCACATCACTTGTTTGCTGATTTACTGCATGAGTAAGTTTGGCTATCTCAGAGGAAGAAGAAGAATTAACATCACTTGATTTCACTTGAGAAACAATCGATTTGTTTCGTGAATTGCGGACCTTGGATTTGTTTTCGATAATCGTCAACACATCTTGAGTACGTCTTTCCAAAAGATTGCCACCGGCGGCAGAATTCAAAGAATCTTGGTCGGCTGGGTTTAAGGCATTGTAGAAGGTATCAAGTTGATGCAATTCGGTAAAACCATGATGAGGGCATGCACGAAGGAGATCTTTGTAACGGTCCCATGCCTCATGAAACGATTCATCAAAACGTTGTTGAAAGTTGGAAATTTCATTTCGGAGATTTGTCGTTCTTGAGGGAGGAAAGAATTCATTGATGAATTTGGAAACAAGATCTTCCCAAGTGAGAATAGAACGAGGGGGTTCTTTTTCGAGCCAACGACGGGCTGCCCCCGCAAGAGAGAATGGAAAAAGCATAAGCTTAATCGCCGAATTAGGCACATCCTTGTATTTTATTGTGGAAGTTATTTTGTTAAACCAACGAATGTGATCATGAGGATTGTCTTTCTCAAGTCCGAAGAATTGGTCCGAAGTCATCATATTAATGAGACTATGCTTGAGCTCGAAATGCTCAGCAAGAATTGGTGGAACCACAATTGCCTCTGCATAACCCTCGGTGGGTGCACGGAGCAATTCCGCCATAGTACGTTGATCGGCCATCGTATCTAAGGGAGATTCTTCAAGAGAAAAAGGTTGCTTTGAACGTCTACGGTTACGACGTTTCGGATTTGAAGTAGTTGGATTAGGAGAAGATTCACCAACTAGATTCGAAGAAGAGCGAGTGCGCATGCACTAAGGAAAAGAAATCAAAAATTAAAATATTTTTGGGTCCGATAAGTCAAAAGTTCACGGTAGCTCTTTAGAAAAACGCACAAAGAAGCGGAGGAGCGGGTAAGCGCGAAGCTATTAAAAACCTTCTCCTTTCGGGTCGAAGTTCGTTGGATCAACCCTCCTTATACCTCTCTTATAGTTTGTAATTCCAAAGGTGAGCCGATTTAACAATTAACCTCACGGATTGTTTTGTTGTTTTTCAATTTTTTTGGTACTTTCAATACTTTAGGAAAAGTATCGTTGGTATTTTTAATTTTTATAATAAGAAGAAAATATTCACAAACGAAAAATAATAACTTCACGAGGAAGGGTCTTCAAAAACTAATCTTCAAATGTAAACACGATATTCGTACACACCTCCCCGGCAGCGGCGCCAAAAATTGATCGTCACTTAATATATATAAATATAATATAATATAAATATATAATAAGATAATATCAATTATAGAAGAGTAAGTATTTCGTAAGGCTTTTAAAAGGAAATTTGCTTTTACCCAAAGCAAAATCCCAAAAAACCTTTCCGGGTCGTGTCCCGACGAGGTGTGAATTGAGAATCGGGATTAAGTTCGTGATCGCGTTTTTGAATGATTCAATGATTTTTTGTCAATGATTTTTGTGATTTGGATTCTATTTCTTTTTATACAATTAAATGCAAAAAACAAGCAAAAGAACCCTAAATCGAAAGAAATATAGCTAATAAAACCTAAAAACCTAAAAAACAAACACGGGATCATAATACCCGTTCATTAAAAAATACTTCTACAATTTATAACCCTACGAATGCAATTTAATTTTCAAAAGTCTATTTGATAAAGAAAATTTTGAAAAAAAGAATTATATTTTTTTTGACTTTTTTATAATTTTTTATGAATTAAAATCAGATTAAATGAAATAAAATGATTAAAAATACTAAACTATTTTATAAAAATCTGAAAAATCCAGGGAAAGTGCATTAAACAGTTAAGATCCTAAGAAAAATAAAAAGGTGGAAACAACTTATCGAAATAAGCTGTTAAAAAGCAAAAACAACTTATAAGCTAAACTGACTAAAAAAGTGATAAAAGAATAAAGCATGTAAAAGAAAACGGAGAATAAAGATCCCAACGACGCTAGTGGTGTTAGTGTGTTGTGTTATAACTTTTGTTGAGGGGTAGGGCTGGGGGTCGAGCCTAGCTCACCCCAGACTTCCCATTTTCCTAAGTTTTTATTTTTGAACATTTTTTTTGAAAAAGCTTTATGACTTAAAAATAAGCAAATTTAAAAAAGGGAACTTTTTTTTATAAACTTAAAAATAAGCTGGAAAAGCAACAATAAGCAGGCAGATTTGGCTATTTAACACTAAGACTTAAGGGCTAATTTGTTTGCTTTTTTAGGACAAATAAGCATAAGAGGAAAGAAAAAAAGGAAAACAGATTCTATACTACACCTAATAAGCAGGTCTAAACAAAATAAGGAAATGAAATTAAGTAGAAAAGCTAAAAAAACAAATAAGCAAATGGCTAAATACAACAGACAAACAGCCTAAGGGATAATTTTTGGGCTTAATTTAAGCACCTTAAAGGATCCTTATGGCTATGGGGCTTATAACACTGAAAAATTTATCCAACAAACTACAATAAGCAGCAAAGAAAAAACAGTTTGAAATTAAAATAAGCCCTGAAAAAGGGTTAAGAAAAAGTTGTTCACTCAATATGCTTGGTTTTTTAAAATTTTTAAAGACAAAAGGCTAAATGCAGCTCAACAAATAAGCTATAAAAAGACTTTTAAAAAGCAAGATAAGTTAAAACAGATTAAGATCACCAACTATTGAGCTTATGCTCTTAAACTCAAACCCTAAGAACAACTATTACTTACCTAAATTTGAAATTGAAAAAACTGTTTTTAACTCAAAAGACACTTAACCAATATTGTGATAGATTTCGATAAAAACAAAAGTAAACTAAAAGACACTTAGACTACTGCATTTTTACACAAATAACAACACAAAAACAGCTCTTAAAAGCTGTTAAAAAGATCTTAATCAAATAAGCACCTTGAAACTGTTTTTGAACCACAGTTTTGAACACCCTTTAAAAAAAACCTAACAACAGAATTTTAACTTCAAAATTCTTGAAAACAGCTTAAGAACAACTTAAAAAGGCTTGAACAAGTTGCCAAAGTGACCCAAATGGTTTTATATAAGTTTTGACCCTTTTTGACACCTTGTGCCAAACACTCCCTTAAGTTTGAAAATTTGAAAAATGCATTTTTAAACTGATATAAACTGATTTAAGCAAAAAGTTTTGAAGACAGATGACAACTAATCAATGTTAACCAGAAATAAGCACAATCCAACCACAAATAAGCATTTAAATAAGCAAACAAAGATTAAGCAGATTAAGCTAAAAAAGACAGTTTTAAAGTAAAAGCATGAACAAATAACATATAAGCATTAAACAAAGACCAATAAGCATAAAACAACAGTAATAAGCAGGAATAAGCAGCAAATAAGCATAAATAAGCACATGAACAGTGGCTTAACTAATAAATTAGTGTCAAAAACCAAACCAGATAGTTCCCTATGGTGCTATAGTAGTGGTGTGGTTGTGTTAAAATCTGGGGATTGGGTTAAGGTCACGGGTTCGAGCCTTGCTCACCCATGACTTTCCTAATTCCCAAGTGTTTTTATTTGCTAATTTTTTTTTACAAACTTGTTTAGAAGCTCAAAACAATAACTTTTTGTAAAAGCACTTTTTATTAAAAGCTCAAATAAGCCAGAAATAAGCAATTAAAGGTGACAGAATTGTTTTTTACACTAAGTCACTTTTAGGCTAAACTGTTTGGTTCTCTAAGCATTAATAAGCACTTGGAAAAGAGAATAAGCTAAAAATAGATAATAAGCTACACCTAATAAGCACTAAGGCTCAAAAATAAGGCAACTAAATTGAGCTAAAATTAAAACTTAAAATGAACAAAACCACTTGTAAGGCTTTATAACTTAAAATGGTTTAAGCTAAAAAGTACCAATAAGCTCTAACCTAAGTTTAAATAAGTTAAAAGGGCTAAAGCTAACCCAAATAGCAAGACAAACCTACATAAAGCAACTCCAAAAGTGAAATAAGCTATAAAAGCAAATAAGCTTTTGGCTTAAAACTGTTAACAAACAGCCTAAGGGGGCACTTTCTAGCTTATTTTTAAGGCAGGAAATGGATCCTTATAGCTATGAGACTTATCAATACTTAAAGCTTATACAATAAACTTCTAAAATCAACAAAGAGAAATGAGTTTTGAAACTCAAATAAGCTACTAAAAAGGCTTATGAAAAAGCTTGTTTCACTCAGTATGCACTTCTTTTTGGTTTTCTTAAAAAGAAAAATTGGCTTTTTGTCAGAGCCTATCAAAATAAGCTAGGAAAATAAGTCTAGACTACAAAATAAGCTAAAACAGATCAACTTTACCTTAAAATATACTTGTGCACCAATTTTTAGATTCTAAAACCTATTTTAACTTTTCTAAATTAGCTAATGAAAAATGACTTTAAACCTTGAAAATGGCTTAGAAAATTTAAACAGGTTTTTGACTAAAACTCAAATTTGTATATGCACACTTATGACAGCCAATTCCTAATTTATTATGAGGTAAGAACAAGCATGAAAATAGCACTAACAAGCATTGAATCTATCTTAAACCAAATAAGCTGTCAAAGATAACTAAACCACCACAGGTTCAAGATATCATTACTAGACACCTTACAACTTAATTTTTTCACTTTAAAAACAATATAACTTGACTTAAAAAGGCTTGTTAAAGAAGGCTTAGTGACCCAAAAAGTTTTTCAACCAAATCGACCCATTTTAGCCCTTAAACCAAACACCCCTTTAAATTTGCAAAATCCATTTTTAAGCTGATTTTTAAAGATTTAAGTAAGGAATTTTGAAAACAGGTATCAAACAATTAATATTAAACAATAATAAATAAATTTCAACCACAGATAAGCACTTAAAATAAGCAAACAAAGATAAGCAGTATAAAGCTAAAATAAGACAGTTTTAATGAAAATCATAAGTAAATGACATAAAAGCAATAATCAAACATAAATAAGTAATAAACAACATTAATAAGCAGGAAGTAAGCAGTAAAATAAGCTAACAGTAAATAAGCTTAAAATTGAAAAATGGAAACTTACAAAAGCCCTTTGCTTAAACAAGGGCACAAATGCTCTTAGAGCTATCATCAAGCTCTAGCTTGTTTAAAAACAAGATAGTGACAGCAATAAGCCCTTTCCTTTTTGGCTTATCTTCCAATATAGCTCTTGACAGATTTTTAAGTAAAAAGGGCTTAAACAAATGATAAAGCTATTGACAAGCATATAATGTTTAAGTAAAGCCAGCTTAAGTGAAAAGTAAAATAGCTTAAGAGAGCTTATAAAACATTTTTAATACATAAATGACATTAACTTAAAAACAAGAATTTTTAACATAAAAACTTAAAGTTCATTAACTTAATAAAACAGTACAGGGCTTTTAAAATAAAGTACAATAAGCTTAAAAGACATAAATTAAACCTGAGAACTAAAAACAATAAAAACTAGATGCCCCAATGGCTTACAATATTCCTATTTTAACTAAATTCATCAAGTCATGGGTCTTACTTTGTGTTTCTTTAGTGAGAGAGCTCATAGGTGTTTTAGTTGTGTGAGAGAGGTCCAAAAATTCATCCTAGCCATCAATCTTGAGTGTTCACCAAGTAATATGATCTTAGCCCTTCATCCTTTGTCATTGCCCTACCAACGAATGGGAATTTAGAGGATTGCCAACATGAAATGGGGCTTCTTGTGGTTGGGTTGAGTTACAGAGTATGTTTTGTTAGTAGGTGCAGTAGTCGAGTGAGGAAGGTGAATGAATAGTACCCTTGGGTGGAAAAGGATTAACCTGGCTTTGTTTTAAAAGGTTTCACGCGTTTGCCCCTATTATTGTGTAGGTTTTGCATCGTTAGTCCTCTTGACTAACCAATGTAGTCCTTGAGGACTAAACATGTAAAAGGTTTAAAAGCGATTATAGTTAACTGGTGTATTTGGATTGAGGGGCTCTTGTTTGGCCGGTTTTTTGATTTGACTTTAAAGGCGTTATTAAGCTTATAACTAAAATTAAAAAGTTTTATAAATGAAGTCTTAATTGCTGAAGTTAAGCTTGTTATGCTTTTATAAATTTGGTTAGAGGAGATTGTTACCACGGCCCATTTAAATGGGTACGTTGGCCCATTTAAGATTTCTTGCTTTCTCAGGCTCCACTTTGACTTTGACTTTGTTTGAATTTTGTTGACTTTGACTTTTTACGCTCTTTCCATTCCGTGCTCGGTTTTGTCCGTTTTGGCTTATTTTTGTCCTTTTTGTTGATATCCGTTACCTGCACAATACAAATGCAAAACACACAAATACAATGTATTTTTGGTATGTTTTTAGTCTTTTAAGCACGTTTTAATAGGGCTCATAGGTATGTTGTAGTTAGCACGATACCACGGCATCGTTATAACCCATTTTTGTGTAGTTATTGTAGAGAATTGTTACTTTTAATCGTTATATTTGAGCATTGCAGTAATTATAGAGAAATTGTGAACTTAGCAAAAGGCGCTCATTCTGGAGCTTAAATGAAGATATTTTGAAGATTACTGTTCTGAAGACCAATACGCTGTATCCATCAAGGAATATACGACGTATCAGTGCCTGCACTCACCAAAGACCACAAAAGGAATGAAGATCAATACGTCGTATCCAGAGGACTCAATACGTCGTATTCAAGATATGGAATCAATATAATATTCTGGAAGATATCAAACGTGGTCCCCACTTCAATAAATCCCTAATACGCCGTATCCAATACATGGATACGCCGTATCCAACCGACTGCCAGACCTTATAAATAGAAAACTCAAAAATGATTTTTAAGTGTGCTAAATCATATTCTCGATACCTAAACCACAAAATTCAATTTTCAGAGGAGAAAAAGAGCAGAAGAGGTCAAGCAACGTATTCAATTCCATAGGAGACATCGTGTAATTCCATATACTTTAGTAATCGTTCAGTTTTTGGTATCATTCGTTAACTCGATTAGTTTACCTTGGCTAAATTATTACTCTTGTATTTATTATGACGTTTGAAGGCTAATACCTTCGGGTATTAGCCATTATTATGAAGATCTGAATGTTTGGTATTTGTTTATATCGATTTCTTGATTTATCGTTGTATGCTTGTTTATGTTTATCAATTTATACTTGTTTACGCGCTTTTGTATGCGACCTATCATTCAACTGGATCTAGCTAAGTGGACCAAGCGGATCTAGAGTTCGAGATAGCTCTCCATATAGTAATTTATACACCTAGAATAATAGTTACACAAATATTGTCCTTCTAAGTCTGTGTCTAGGATACGCTTTGGGCTTAACTAGTTAATTGGATATTGCCAATGGTTTATTGATCGTGTTGACTAGCAGGTGACCTAGATAATTCAACAAATAATGTTCTGATTCCATTAGATAGTTGGACAAGTGGACTACTAGTGTATAGATTGCCATTAAGCGGTAAGTGGGTAAAGTCTCTATGAGCTAGGGTTTAACAAGATCACCGTTGCTTTAATCCCTAAGATAGATTATAATCAGCATATAAGGATGCTTTATGCGGATGCTTTAATTGTTACAGAATTAATGTGTCTAGGTCTTAGAATGATGTAACGCCTAAGTCTTAAGAATGATATGCCACCTCGAGAAAAAAAATCATTGCACTAAATAAACAAACCAACGTTCTAATCGGATTAATAATAGTTAATACAGTTTTCTTATATAAGGTTCAACCGCTCTTTTATCTTTTGTTAATTAGCTTGCGTGGGTAACAGTTTCTTGAATTGATTGTAGTCACCAACCAAACTGTGCCAGTCTCTCAGGCTGAAAACCCCCATTTTCCATTAGAATTAGGATTTAGACTGACATAGGTTTAACATATGATTAGAATAGAGTTAACATAGATTAGATAACCAAGATATTAATTAAATTGATAGATTTAAACTCGCTCTTAGTGATCGTTCGAAAAAATCACCCACTTAACACAAAACTACTACCGAGTTGCGGGTACACTGCCGTTTAGAGTGTTGATATTTTGGTTTAGTCGGACAAAATATAAATTTAAACTGAAATAGTAAAATAAACCAATACAACGACTAGCACATCAGTCATCTATCTAACCTATCTCTTCGCTTGCACTATCCTCACCATCCATTTTACAACAAGATACAATGAGTCTTCATTCTATCACATCATTCCAACTCATTGACAACTCATTATCTCTTATCCAACATGTAGCTATTTCAATTTGAAATTCAAATTTCAAATTATTTCCCCCTTTCTCTCCATGCAAAGAATATTGCCATGCCCCTAAAATTTGTCGTAGCATAATAGGTAGCCAGGGGCGTGACGCCATAACATCACAAGCACAAAGTATAAGAGAATAACCACTATATGGACATTTTAGAAATAATACCTCGTTGCTAAAAATCAAAATAGATAAAGTTTTACAATAATCCAAAACATTCAAAGTCATTATGGAAGCTTAAAATAAGTCTTAAATGCACAACGGGTATTTAAAGTAGATAATATATGAAAACGATGCCACATGCATGAAGACTTCACATATCACATCAAATTGTCCCAACGAGTTAAACACCTAAGAAAACATGCTTAAAACGTCAACAATAATGTTAGTGTGTTCATAGGTTTAGTAAAGCATTAAGTATGGACCAGAAGATTTATAATGAAACACCCCTTAAATGACAGTTGAATTTTTTTTCAAAAATACTCACATTTGGACTTTACAAACAAACTATAAAAAATTTGAAACATACATCAAAACCATTAACATACACAAGCTCATTAACATTTATAAGAAAAATATATGATAACCCAAAAATGAAAACTCAAAGCATGAAAGAGATATAAACATTCTGTGAACAGAGGTCAATACGTCGTATTCATTAACTTGAATATGCCGTATTGAGTCCAAAAATGGATACTCCGTATTCAAAATATGAATACTCCGTATTGGATCCAGAATTGGATACATCGTATTGAATAATTTGAATACTCTATATTAGGTCCAAGAACTGAATACGCCGTATTGGGACCTCAGATATAGAACTCTGCAGAATCTGTAGTAGTCTGCAGAAACCCAAAACCATGAAACCAACTTTCTGTAACAGACCCAAAACAACTAAAATACCGCATTTAACCAATTTACCTTTGACCACCTAATTTGCCAATATAATTCTTTGACTTTTACTAGTCAACGGGTCAAAATGCCTTTAATCCAAACACCCTTTAAAACATATTCACTCCATTTTCAACATTCACTTAACAAATTCAAGAATAAACATTAGTCATATAAACCATAATGTTTTGACTCCAAATTGAGAATGACCGAAGATTAAACACGAGAAATATACTAAAACAAGAAATCGACACTTGGGGCTTCAACTTTGACGACTCCTTGATCTCAAAGATGGTCTTCTACTTATCAACTCCAAAATGCTATTTTAATCCCATCAAGCTAACTCTTCTCCTTACCCTTGTCTACT
>BQNB010094288.1:0-26157 GCA_026074375.1 Tanacetum coccineum | reverse complement strand
AGTAAAAACAGATTGTGTAAAAGTAAGAGATGAAATAGAAAGTTGAGTACAATTCATAAAAGGATAGATTACAATAAGCTGAAAAAGAAAAATTACATTTAAACTAAAAAATTACATAAGCTACTTTAAAAACTAAAAAAATGCAAGAAAGAAGATGATGTGTGTGTGAGGGACTGCTTGTATTTATAGTGCTGAAAGGATGCTTCTAGGTCCAAAATATGTTATACGCTCCAATTAATCATGTACCTTGAATCTTTGCTCATCATTGGATCATTATTTGCTGCCGTTGGATCAATTTGGTGAGCACACGGATTGCCAGCGTGGCAATCCGTGTGTCAGACCTTGTGTTTGTTTTGCAAGCAATATAGTGTAAAATTTTGATCCTTGGTCTGTTTTCTTCATTCCACCGTGGCATTCTTTTGTGGGTTTTAGCCAATGATAGAGTCTGACGACGTTTTCTTTTGCCAGCTTTCACCTTAACACTTGAATCTTGAAGCCACGTAGTCAATTTTCATTTGCCCTTTGTTTTAAGCTCGAGGTAAAACGGGAGAGATGATGAACAGTTAAAACTGTTTTTTCTGCGTGTTTTTACTTTCTATAAAAAGGGTAGGTGTTTGACTCGGGTATGATGGGTTTTGACTTGGTCCCAGGTGGTATTATTTAAGGGATTGGGCTGGGTAATGGTGTTTAGGGTATAAATGGTTAAGGTTTATTAATTTTAAGGACCATTTGTGTAATAAGGTTAAACATTAGGGGCTGTTTTGGACTTTTGATAATTTTGTCTTCTAGTGAGTTGACTTTGATTGACCAAGGGTTGACTAGAGTGGACTTTTGACCTTTCTTGCAATCAAATCCTCGGCTCTTGTACACTCTTTCCGTTCTCGTGTCTGTGTTTGTCCGGTTTTGACCGTTTTCTTGCGATTTTTGCTATATCCGTACCTACATAATCACAGAGATAAAACAAGCAATTTACAAACATTTTAAGCACAATTTTGTCTTTTTAGGGTTATTTTTGATATAAAACGGATATGTGTTTTCACACACATCACTTATTCACGAAAGAAGGTAGTGAGATAATTAAAGATGGTAAAATCATAGGAAACGGGATTAGTAAAAATGGTTTATACGTAATGAAATTAAGAAATAAGGCTTAAGACAAATTATGTCTTGCCACATTAGTGGATAATTCTACCTTAAGGCATAGAAGACTTGGTCATGCAAATATGCCTTTAATTCAATCGTTGTTATCTAAAGAATTAGTTAGAAACTTACCTAAGCTAAAATATGATAAACATTTTTGTGATGCTTACATAATTGGGAAGCAAGCTCATGCAAGTCATAAAGATAAAAACATGGTTTCCACTAAAAGATGTTTAGAACTATTACATATGGACTTATTTGGTCCATCGGTAATTAAAAGCTATGGAGGTAATCTATACACCTTAGTTGTAGTAGATGGTTATTCTAGGTATACATGGACTAGATTTCTAAAGACTAAAAATGAAGCTTTTGAGAAATTTGAAATATTAAGTAGAAAAATTCAAAACCAACTAGGTAGCTCTATAATAGCTATTAGAACGGATCATGGTCGGGAATTTTATAATGAAGTACAATTCGGAGCTTATTGTGATGCACAAGGCATTACTCATAACTTCTCGGGTCTACGTACTCCACAATCAAATGGGGTAGTTGAAAGAAAGAATAAGACCTTACAAGAAATGTCTAGGACTATGCTTAACGAACAATCCATTCCACAAAAGTTTTGGTGTAATGTCGTTGATACGTCAACTTATATACTAAATAGAATATTAATTCGACCAATACTAGGAAAAAACCCTTATGAAATATTTAGAGGTAGGAAAGCTTCTTTAGAATACTTTAAAGTATTTGAAAGCAAGTGCTTCATTTTGAATACTAAAGACTATCTAACCAAGTTTGACCTAAAGTCATACGAAGGTGTTTTTCTAGGGTATTCTCAAAATAGTAAAGCTTATGTATTATTAAATAAACATACAATGAAAGTCGAAGAATCACTTAACGTTACATTCGATGAAAGTCCTCCTCCTACCAAATTATCACCATTGGTTGATGATGATGTTGGTGAAGAAGAAGCCATTAAAAAGAATACCAAAGTAGTAAATAATAATAATGAAGAAGACGAGTCGATAGAAGTTGACGAAATCGTTAACATTAAGGAGTCCAAGAATCATCCAATAGATCAAGTCATAGGAAATCTCAATCAAGAACCTTAAGATCTCAAGCCCAAAATCATAGTAATTTCTTTTGTTTTATATCTACAATAGAACCCAAAAATGTCAATGAGGCATTAAAGGATGAAAGTTGGATTGTAGCTATGCAAGAAGAACTAAATGAATTTGTAGCTAATGATCTTTGGGAATTAGTCCCTCTACCCATTATGTTCTTAGGAACAAATAGAGTCTTTAGAAATATATAGTGATATTGGTATAGTATCTAGAAATAAAGCTAGATTAGTAGCACAAGGATATAATCAACAAGAAGGAATAGATTATGATGAGACATATGCTCTGGTAGCTAGATTAAAGTCGATTAGGATTACTTCTTGCTAATGCTTGTGAAATGATTTAAATTATATTAAATGGATGTAAAAGTGCTTTTCAATGGTTTTATAAACAAAGAGTTTTTAACGTTGCTCACCTTCGGGTTCATTACTTTCAAAACCAAAACTATTGTTTATAAACTTAAAAGGGCTTTGTATGGTCTTAAGCAAGCCCCCAAAGTTTGGTATGATAGACTAAAAATCAATTTTTGATTAATACCGAGTATTCATGGGATTGTTCTGATTAATACACTTTTTACTAAGGAAATCAAATCATATCTTATAATTGTTCAAATATTATGTCGAAGACCCCATTATTTTATTTTATATATATATCTCTTTTTGAGAGATTTTTATTAGGTCTATCGAGTCAAAACTTGTGTGATGATTTTGCGAAAATCATGCACGACGAGTTTGAGATGAGTATGATGGGGGAGTTGAACTTCTTCTTGGGTCTTCAAATCAAACAAATGGAAGACGGAATATTTTTCAATCAATCCAGGTACATCAAGGAGATGTTAAAGAAGTTTGGGTTGGAAGATTCCAAACCAACCAAGACGCCAATGTCAATGGAGATCAAGCTCACTAAGTACGATGAAGCCGACTCCGTGGATAGCTCTAAATATCAAGGTATGATTGGTAGTTTAATTTATTTAGACTTCATGTAGGCCCGATATTATGTTTGTGTTGTTGCTTATGTGGCTCGTTTCTAATAAAATTCCTGAGACTACCCATTTTGAAGACGTTAAGCGTTTATTTAGGTATATTTTGAGGATATAGTCACTTAAGATTATGGTATCAGAAAGGAACCAGAATATAAACTGTAGTTTATGCCGACTCTGACCACGCGGGCGATTACATTGATCGCAAAAGCACTAGTGGCGTTTATACGTTCATGGGATGTTGTTTAATATCTTGGTTCACTAAGAAACAAACGACCCTTGCTATCTCTACGACCGAAGCCGAATACGTCTTTGCCGAAAAGGCATGTCAACAAGCACTATGGATGAAATAAGCTCCCATTGACTATGACATACGACTCGATGACGTTCTGATTATGTGCGACAATAAAGGCACTATCGACTTAAGTAAAAACACTCTAGAACTAAACATATTGAAATCCGTCACCATTTCTACTGCGGTAAAGTCAATAAGGGCAGTAAGTTTTTCTATTGAGAAAGTTGCTCGAAGTATTAATATAGCCGATATATTTACTAAACCTTTCAAACGTGAAGTATTTAATTATTTAAGATTAGGATTAGGAATGATGGAACTTATCATGGATAGTGATCCTTCATCATCCCAAAAATAATCGTAAGCGGAAACTCTAATGAAGTAATTATTCATTATTCAAACTAGATGTTTATTCTTTTCTAGTTCCGATTACAAAACTTCTGATCATTAAACTATCGAGATTAGAATTTTACTAGATAAAGAAAATATCAATAACTGGACCATAGATATTATCAAAGACTACATGTATGGTCAATACATGAAATTACAAAATCGACTGAAAAGACGAAAAGGATAATCATCGAATTGCAACTCACACTTGTGTTGATGATCTTTTTGTTGAGTCTGAATGTTCATAAATGATTGTGTTATTAATAATGGTCAAAACTTATGCTAAAAGATAACACACTCCTAGTAGGACCGACTACGTTGAAATTCCATCAGGAAATTCACGACAAGTTGCATGGTTCACTTAAAACTTGGACTTCGACTCCGAAAATTAGATCACATACTCCTAATAGTAAGTACAACACACTCCAATTGCTAAAAACACAACACCATATCTCAATTTGCTCAAAAATCAACTTTGTTCGTATTTTTGGAGACCTACAAACCACGGATCCACCATATGGTGATCTGTGCATTATTTAGGTGGATCTGTAAATCTCAGATCGCGAGTAAATAACATATTTTAAACAAATTGGGACCACAACTATTATTATACAAACACACCCATAAGTTGTAAAACCTATAACCCTTTAACAAAACATAAACACAATTCGGCATTAGAGTATTATTGACAAGATCTAATAACAAATCATCAATCTAGTACAAACTATCTGTAAGTGATTTCATTTTATTTTCTTCTTAATTTTGGGTCTAGGGTTTTGATTTTAGTTAAATTAAATAATTTAGGGATTTAATTTTTTTCATACTATTTTCGCACAATTAGAACTAAGATATAGCATTGTATAAACTATTCTTTGACACTTTAAATGAATAATTGTGAAGCGATTCGTGTGCAAAAAAATTTATTTTTCACTAAAACCCAATAGTTATGATAGATAGCTTAATTGAAGCTGCTTCGGCAAAAATTCATTTTTCGCCAAAAACCCCAAGTTATGATTTTTGAATCTTTCTAAACAAGGGTTGTTTAACCACATTGTTAATACAACGCAAAAGCATTTTTCTTCATGCATTAGGTCTCATGAATGTATATACGAGATGCTTTATTCTTATAGCATTTTTTGTTGCATAATCTTCTAGTGAATTTATCATCTCTAAGGTTGTGCATTAGGTCTTGTTATTTCTAGTATTGTACTATTTTCTCTGGTTGTTTGAGTATAGAAATCCAGCACACCCACAGCAAGCTCGATTGAACTCTCACATAGTATTTATATGTTCATTGTTGCTTATGAGTTATTGTTCTGTGAGCATTAGTGAAATCGAATAAATGGACTACATCGATAAAGAGTATCTACCTAGTGTCCATTAGTTACTAGACAAATTGATGGAAGTAAAACTTAGGGAGTCTTACCGCACCCTTGAAAAGCGTCTCTTCCATGAAGGAAGAATTGTTACTCCATCTTTAATTTCTGAGAACAATATATGTCCATTCTTTCAAGCTGTAGGCCTCAAGCCTTTTCTCACTCTTAACGAACCCATATGTCCTAGATTTGTATTTGAATTCTATCATAGTCTTGAAGTCAAAAGAGATGAGGAGCTACGTCTTTACATTGAGTTCAAGCTTGGTCAATTCACCTTTAAGCTAACCCCATCTCGACTATCTCAAATCCTTCAAACACCACATGCTCTAGAAATCTTTTACACAAGTAAATGGTAACTAAAACTTCTCGTGAATGAGCATCCAGATAGAAATTTCTTTGGCCTAAACATGACATAGTAAAAAAAACTTCCCCATCCTAGATCCATCAAATAACTCTAAGGACTCCAACAAATTTCATTGATTGACATTCTTCCTGATTGAGAGGATGGAAACTTTTTTTTAGGGTAAATGTATTTTTGCTATCTTTGACAAAAAGGAAAATATAGGTTAATGCATGCTCTGCTTACCTGCTTTCTATAAACCTTTGGGAAGAAAGTTCAACTTCACTTCGATGATCATTTATCGAATGGAGGAAGTCATAAACAAACGCAAAGGCCCATGCTTTTGACCCGTCTTTACAATCATATCCTTACCACAAACCCTCAAGCCATTGTCCCAATTGCTAGGTTCACACTTCATGAACATGTCATGGATCCTCTAGACATTTCAAGAAATCCTAGCAAAGAAAAGGATAGCAAAGAAAATTACCTTACTCGGTGATATCATCTTCTCTTCATATCGTTGAACATTGAGAGCCAATATTTTCTCGAGTTTCTATGTGAACTATCCGACAATAAGGATTAAACCAATGCCAACCAAGAGAAGAGAGGAATGCTTTAAATGCTTGAACCGCTATGTTGGCACCATCACCAAGTACTTGGAGAAGCAAAAATGATTATGCTTGTCTTATGCCTGAATGTTCTTGTGGTATGTGGTAATTTGAATCCTTGGTTATGGTTTCCATGTTAGGATATTGATGAATTAAAAACTTTGATCTATGTATGTTAAAACTTAGTACCCACTATATGTTGTTATGTTTTTTTGGATTTTGGTGTATAGTATTATTGGACATTGTGGTAGTCGATAATATATGTTTGCATGAAAATATGTTTTGTGTTTTAGGTGTAAATTGATGTTCTGGTCGTTTTTGTTGAAAGTTACGACCCACGGATCCACCATATGGTAGATCCGTATGTTATTTTAGTGGATCCGTGGCTCACTCAGTCCAGGCGACAAAATTTGAATTTTTCTAATTTGTTACTTTTCTTGTGTTTCTTAGTACATTGTATTAATACTATGTGGTATCTTAACTTAGGTTATAACAGTGTGTTCCATATATAATACAATAATCATTAATACAATTCATATACCACTTTTCCTTATAATCAATCATCCTAAACCCATTTTCTTCACAACCTCTCTTATTTTTTTCATATACAATCTTACTAGTTCAATCACTATGACTAGTCAATCCAAAATAAATTACCAAAATTCAAAAGGAAAAACCGAATGTAGTAAGGTCAAGTATCCCAATCGTTGTCAATCTTCACCATCTCAGTGAGGAACAACGAAATGAGAGCACTCCTTCACCAACTCCTAGAAGAAATACCATTTCACACATAAGCTTCACAAAATCCATCTCTAGCAAAATCCACACACTATCCTTTCATATCACAAGTGAGTCTCCGACCACCAAACTCACATTGCAACCACCACTAACTTCGTTTTGTCATTCGATTAAAACTAAACTCTAGAACTTCCTCCACCTTAAGTGTCACCAAATGATCCCTATGCTCAAACCATAGATAATTAGCCACCGGGCCCTTCTAATCCATCTCCACCACTATGTGTCTCTCGACCACCTCCTGGTTTTCCAAATCCACCACCTGGATTTAAACCATTACATCATACCAAACCTTAGTTGTTACTTTAACAACAACACCCTTTCTCATAACAATGCCACCCTCCACTTAAAAAACATTCACATCACTACTTAATCTTAGAAAAATTAAGATATCCCAAGCCTCCAAACTTCTTGGGATTTTGTTCATCCAAATTGACATGCCTCACCTCCATACAACATGTTTGTTAATGTTGATAGCTACAAGGCCATGAAATCCAAATGCTTGGAAACCGTGTCAACTACATGTTCTCATAACTTCGACACCACCAAGGCTCTCCATCACACCCACCTTACTTTCTGCATTAGCCGCATAACCATCTCACCTCATCATCGGATTACTTCTGGGAAAAATGTTTTCATATCCAAGATTTAGAATTTTTAAATGTTTTCTTCAATTTCTAGTTTAAGCTTCATGTAATGGCTTTAATGCCAAATTTTATGTTTTATCCCTTATAATGGATTTAACATTATTTTCATTTGTTGTGTTGATGATGGATGTTCATTGTATATGTGTGCACTTGTGTTATCATACCTATATATTTTGCTTGTTACTACTTTGTTTTGCACTGCAACGCGCATCCATAGCTCGAATTACGTTGGTGCCTCTTGGGGGATGCTCAAGCAAGGGGGAGTATACACCAAAGGGAACAATTACATATAGTCTTTATTTTTTTTACTTTTCATTCGTCACCAAGTCACTTAGCATTCGTCAAAACAAGACATGCAAGGAAGGCCTCTACAACACTTTTTACTTCAACAAAAATGGGGAGAAGAAATGTAAACTCATCCACTAAATACTTATTTAGTAACTTTTAAATAAGCATGAGTTTATATTTTGTCATCATCAAAAAGGGGGAGATTATTAATACAAATATTCACGCAAAAATAATATTTATATTTAATGATCTTCATGTTTTGTAATAACTAATATATATGTCTATTTTGTAAAAGTTTACGCTAAACAAGTTATTTAGTCTCGAAAGTTAACTTGACGTCCGGACAAATCACTTAGGTATGAATTGACCTTATTAAAAATAGTTAATGATCAAATCAAAAAATATTTCATTTGCATAAACCTTTTCTATCATATGATTTAAGTTAACACATGATTACTTTTAAGCTTGTTATATTAATATGTAGACAAATTAAGATTAACATAAGATGGAAACATTTTCCATATCTTCCAAATCTAGGAAAAATTTTCCTTATTGATGATAAGAAAATATTTTGTTCTAGAAGAATCTATTAAACTAGTTTTAATAAGTACAAAACAATATTTTGTATAGATTTAGGATTAATCATAAAATGACAAAATGTTGTCCCAGCTCCTCAGACGGATCCATCATAACAAAGCACGGATCCAAGTGTTGGTGGATCCGTGTGTCACATCGTCTAGCTGTTTGGGACAACATTTGAATTTCAAAGGTTTGCCTACAAATAGCAACCTTAAGTCTTCATTTTAGACAACTCTTGTAAAATATTTTTAACATACATCTTTTATCTTTTATATTCTTTGATCATTATATTGTTACATATCATTTACAAAAGTGTATCAAATCATTCCACTCGTTAAGTGAAGGAAAATCAAGAAGTGTCAAGCTTCGAGTGTTAATAGTTTAGTTGTGTCATCACGTTTGTGATAATCATTCATCTTGTATATCTTGTGTTGTGTGTTGTGTGTTGTGTGTATCATATGTGTATGATAGTATAGTATTTAGGCCACAAAATACATAGTGTGTTAGCTTAGTTCTATCTTGAAGTAGAACTCGGTATTTAGCTTAGTACCAGAAAAAGTGTAAGCGACGTGTATGGTTTTCTCCGCCTAAAGGGAGCTTGTTGACATAGTGAAGATAACTCTCAAGTTGGGTACTTGGGGAGTGGAGTAGGGCAAAGAGGAGCTTAGTAGCCGAACCACTATAAATCATTGTGTCATCGGTTTGATCTTTCTAATCTTTACTTGTTTACAATTCATTGATTAGTTACTTACTTATTGCATCGCTATCATATACACTTGTGTATATCTCTTGAGTTCACATAAGTCGACAATCTAAGTTTTAATTTTAAAACGGTAAAACTATTCAACCCCCCTTCTAGTTTCCACACATAAGTTAAAATAAGTCGAAACATAATAAGCCTCTATATAAGCCGAAACCAAAAATAAGCCATAAGCCGAAACTAAAAATTAGCCATAAGCCAAAACAAAAAATAAGCCATAAGCCAAAACAAAAATAAGCCATAAACCGAATACGTCATACGCTCAAAATATAAGCCGAGCTAAATAATCCCAAAATAAATAAGCCATAAGCTCGAATAAGCCATATGTAAACCGAAAAATCAAATGACCAAAACTCAATAAGCCGAAACCAATATAAGCTAAACCCAAATAAGTCAAAGCTAAATAAGCTTGAAATCAAATAAGCTATAAGCCTATAAGCGGAAACAAATCAAATGGCCAAGCCCAATACTCCTTCTTTCTTTTCTTGTTGGGCCGAAACACCCATAAGCCCAAAAATTTAAATAAGCTCAAATTATGCTTATTTTTAAGCATCTTTTAAAATAAGCCCAAAAAAGTACTTTGACAAAATTAAAATCCCCATACGCTCAAAAGGTAACAATACTTCACCAACCTCTTACGACACCTCTGTTCAGTTATTGAGAGTTTTGTTTGAGTTTGAGTCGCAAACACCTAGAGAGGTGTGTGTGAGTGTGTAGGTGATGTTAGGATGATTTTCAGAGAGAGTGGTTTCCGCCCCCTATCTCTGTAAAACTAGTATTAGTCTCTACTCGCTCTCGATCTGATTCCGCTCGTAAACTTAAATCCAAATTTAGAAAAATTAACTTTGGCGAGTTTGGTTTGATTATGAAGCTATGAGAAAGGACCTAAAAAAAAACTTTTCTATAACCGCGTCTATCATAATATCATCCCACTATCGATCTTTTAACTTGTGTGTTTGTTTGTCTTGGTATCTTCAACAATCAATGTTTCTTGTTTCTCTGGTTGTTTGTTTCGTCCGAGATAGAGGGTGAGAGAGCAGAGAGATATTTTTTTGTGTGTGTTTGATTTCAAATGAGAATGAAAAATGTTGAGGTTATGACAAATGTTTTGTACTATGAATGGACAACTAAAGCTAAAAAAAAGCCTCGTTGTCTCTTCCTTGTACACGTCCCAAATGGGATCTTAGGGGGTCCCGGGTTTATCTTTTCGTGTCGGGATCACTTAAAAGTTCAAGGTTTGACGATTTACAACTTTACCCAAGTTTTATTAATATTCCTATTGCGTTTAAAATCACTTTTCCATAAATCTAGGTTCTTTATACGACACATATCACCTTAATGTGCTACAAAAATTCTATTTAGATGCTGTCGGCTGAGTCAGGACCGAAAACATGATTTTTTGTTAAAAACTCAACCGAACCATCCTCACAAGTGTGAAAACATTTTCAATTCCCAAAATAAGCTTTTGTCAAAATTGATGTGTTTTAAAATTTTTTACACTTTAACGACCATTACAGTCTTTTAACGAATTTCATGAAAATGTGTGTGTGTGTTGTAGGAATCTCTCACGGCCCGCAAATCACACACCAACAATTTATGTTTTAAACCAATGTTTTCAAAATCATGAATTTATCAAACAAATAAGCTCATTACACACTTCCGAATCACTTAAACTTATTCCCAGATAAAATATCATGCGGTACGAGGTATTTCTTTTGTGTTTTGAGTGACGATTTTTAGGAAATCATGGGTAAGTTTCCCGGAATTACTTAAAATACCAACCAAATACTCTGAAATGGAAAGACGAATCAAAAGTGAAATTCAAGACTCCATTAAACTCCTGGTTATACCGTAACTATCGAGGTTTGGCCAGGAAAGTTACTAGCTTACAACTGTACCTTATTTGTTTGGACTTAATTATTTGTTTTGTTTCTTTTTATTGTAAACAACAATTATTTTCCCTTTCCTAATCTCTATCCTTAGGTCTTACTCGAATGAGGATGCGAGCAATCACATATGTCTATTTTGTCGTTACGGCCATGTATGTGTGATTTTGTCAGCCTTGTTGGTGTATTACTTTTGGTGAAAGGATTAGAAGATCCATACCCTGTATCACTCTTCGTCCTAACCCTTGGTTTTACTCGAGTGGGGGAAAGAGCAATCATGTATGTCTATTCCATCGTTATGGATGTGTATATATGATTTTGTCACCCTTGCTAGTTTACGACTTTTGGTGAAGACTACTAGTCCTATTCTTTAGCTTATTCGAGTTAAGGTTCAAATGCAGTCACATGTGTCTATTTCGTTGTTACAGATGTGTATGTGTGATTTTGTCACCTTTTCTGGAATATTGGTATCGATAGAGATTAAAAAGAGTGATCAACAATAAATCTTTTTAAACCAATTTTAACATTTCACCTTTCTTAGCTCCTAAGCTTTAGCGGTGTAGATGTGTATCCTTTCCAAGCCTATGATAGAATACTCATCACGGCCGAGCAATTGACCGAAGTAGTTAAATTTTACAACATAGATTAGTTGAGCAAATTGAGATTATTCATTTTCATATTTCGTAAGGTGTTTGCTTGTGTACTTGTAATTGAACAAATAAATGCTTAAAGGAAAAATCCTTGAGTACGGTTGGGATACATTTTCTTAAGTTTTCTAAAGTCTACTTGAAGACAAGTAGGATTCAAGTGAGGGGATATTTGATGACATCAATTAACGTCACTTTTATAGTATTATTTATCTCGTCTTTATTGCTCGTTTACATTCTTTTATATAATAATTGATACTTAATTGATTATATTTATTATTTGTAGTAAATATCGAGCATATGATGAAAGTTAGTGAAAAGGTACGCATTTTGGAGCATAAACGAAGAGTTCAAGAAAGTCAACTAATTCTGACAACCTATACGGCGTATCATTATAGAGGCATATGCCGTATCCAAGACTTTGACGAACTAAAAGACCATTGTCTGACTTTGAAGAATACACCGTATCCACATCAACGATACGCCGTATTTAATACTTTGGTCAACGAAGAAGAACCAACTGGTTTTACCTCAATACGTCATAATCATCATGGAGATTTCGGCGTTATCAGTGCTCCACTTCAAAAAGAACTGGAATGATTGAAGACCCCTATACGCCAATATCTCATCAAGAAGATACCGGTGTATCCGTGCCTACACTCTACAAATAACACGCAAGGATGACACGACCCCAATACGCCATATCCCGATGACTAAATATGCCGTATCAAAAGTCAAACATTGGAAGATTCTAAAAGATATCAATCATGGTCCCTACTCCAATAAATCCCCAATACGTCGTATCCCACATCGCCTGATATGACGTATTGATCAATTTCCAGACTCTATAAATACAAAACCCTAAACTCAGTTGTAGACATGCTTTTAACCACCATGCCCGATTATAAAAAGATTTAAGAAGCCAAAAAGGGCCTACAAAGTAGTCCAATCGACGGAAAACTCTTGTAATCTCTATAATCCACTATACGCATTCGGTTAGCATTATGTTTAATCGTTCATCTATGATTTCGTGTATTGTTACAATGACTATTGGCTAATACCTTTAGGTATTATCCATGTTTATGATAATATAATGTTTTGATTTGTCTTTATATCGATTGTTCCTTATTTGTTGCATGTTGATTATGTTTATCACTTCATACCCATTTATGTGCTTAATTATGTGTTTTACCTGTCATTCAACTGGGTCTAGTCCTATATATTTATTGCGCTGCAACTTTGGTGTTGTTTGGGCATAGGCTAAGAGTCTAGGATAGAAACATATAACGCTTACTCATATAGCTAGAATACTAGGATCACCAATAGAAAGCCCTGTTTTGATATATGGTTAAGTGGATAGGTAGACTAAGCCGGTGACTTAGGACTACACCTAACGTCCTGTTTCCATAGGTAGGACTACTAGTATATGAATTTCCGTTAAGCAGTAAGTTGGTAAATCCTCCATGAGATAGGATTCAATCCTCGCTCTCACACTCATATAGGTGTGTCCCGCAGTATCTCGCTCGCTCGCTGCTCTATGTGTGTGTTGGTGCAAGTTTATGCGGGGTTTAGGTTAATTGTGTAGGACTAATACTAGCGACAAACCTAGAGTCTAGGAGAAGATCCACCTAACTTTGGGATTGATTATACACCAACAATTAATACAATCATTTCTCGTTAGACAAATCCAAAGAACCATTACTATTATATTAAACGGGCTAATACGTTTTCCTCACATTTCGCTCCGCAGTACTCAATGTTTTGTTAATCACCTATGTGTGTTATTTGTCAACACCGTAGGATAATTAAAACTAAACTCGTACCAGTTTCTCAGGCTGAAAACCCCCCTTTGCGTTAGTTTAGGTTTAATTAGAATAATTAGGTTAGATTAGTACTGAACCTAGATAAACAAAATACCAGTAGAATTAAGAGTTAACTTTCACTCTTAGTGATCGACACCCTACTTACCAACGAAGCTACATATGATCGGGTATACTGCCCGTTAGTGTTGTTTTAGGTATAGTCGACAAAATATAAATGTAAAACTTAATAATAAAATAATACCTACGCACAACAACACATCAACTCTGATTTTGAAAAATACCAATTTGACAAAAAACCACGTGTAGAAACAACCATTGATGTTTTAAGAAATCTAAGAGTATAACTTTATATTCTTACAAAAAACTTTTCAGTAAAAGAGTACCACTTCTGACACAAAAGTACAACTTTTTGATAGAAAAATTGAGATAAAATTTCCAAAATCACAAGTTTTTCAAAGATGTTTGAAAAAGTAGATTATACAACCAAACTCGTGAAACAACAACTGAATGGTCACTAAGTCACTCACTCCTCATTTTGTTCTTTGCAGAAAACGGTTAAAACCGGACATGACTTAGACCATTTACCCAAATGCATTCAAAAGTCAGTCATAAACCATTTTGACCGGTTTAGAAACACTTTTTTTCAAAACTTTTCAATTTTCCTTTTGAAACATTAGAATCCATTTGAAACATGATCACATACATTGAAATCACAATCATTCATTCATTTTCTCAACTCAGTTGAATCTTTGATCACTAAATGAAAATTTGAGTTAACAAAAACATATTTTTATATACGATATTTGGATGGTCAGTAGATTGCTCAATCCTTATTCTGTTAAATTTAGAAAACGGGCGTAACCGGACACAATCTTCACCATCTGCCCCTTTTTTCAATATAGAAATATGATTTTATAACTGAATTTATCATCGGTGTTTTGTAAAATGATATTTTTAACAATTAAGCCAATTTGAGTATCCGTAATTTTTTTTAGCCCAATTAAGTAAATTTCCAAAACCCATAATGGATATCCGAAACCCACATTAGAAGCCCATTACAGTTTTACGAAACCCACTAAATTTAGCCCAATAACATGTTACCAAACCTTATATTGACCTAATTTTGACATTTACGAAACCCGTTAGAATTGGCCCAATACTGTTTACGAAACCTATTTGTTAGCCCAATTACCATTTACGAAACAACTTTGAACCATTTACGAAATCGTAACCTGAACCCATCAATTTCATAAAAACATAACTAATAATTCGAATGATAAAGTGAATGATTTGTCATGATTTTAAGCCTAGTTTTATCATTCCATTTATGATTTAATGCTAGTTTTATATATGAAGGCTCAAGTTCATTCTTATGAAACTGTACTAGTGACGAAACCTTGTGATTATTAGACCATAAATGTTGTTATTAGTGATTTATCCATACAAATCATATCCCACGACCCTTAATTACATTTTGCCTCAATCAGTTTCATATTAACGCAACTTTAATTAAAACAGTTACAAAGATAAGGAATCAAATCAGATCATTGTTCTTACGTTCTGATAAGCACAGGGTAACAAAAAATGATTTGGATCATTGTTTGCAAAGTTACGAAAGCTCCAACAGTGAGAGGATTTACGAAAGTTTTTTAGGATGCGTACGAAAGTAGTAAGGTTGAGTATGAAACCTTTGGTTTTTATACGTACGAAAATAACTTTGTGTTTTGGACACTTTCAGTCCCTCTACTTACTTTCGTAAGTTTTGACAGTCCAAACTAACTTTCATAACTCTCCCTTGGAGTTATACCAATTCTCCTAAAAATCCTTTTGATTTACTTTGCAGTTAAGTACTTGTTTTTAACCAAAAAATTTCATAACACCCCTTGAACAAATATACATATTGAAATTTCTTCCTTTTTAGATAAAAATTTGTTCAAAAGATTGTTATTTTTGCATTTAAGATAACATTTTTGATTTTCTGATGATGAAGTGACTGAAAAGTCTATAACTCCCCCTCAATTAAATATTTAATTGAGAGTTAGTTAACTTTGCAGTTTTGAACACACTTTCGAGAAGATTTTGATAAATCAAAATTTTTATAACTCCCCCTTGAATAAATGTCTAATTAGAGAACTTATTCAAGAGATTGTTATTCTTGCAGTTTTTGCACACTTGATTTTTTTCAAAGACGATGATTTGTAAAAGATAATTTCTTTTGTTGTGAATGGAAATGATTACAAAACACATATTTTAGCAATGACAATTCATTTTGATGAATGAATAACTCCCCCTCAGTTCATGATATATTCCTTTGCGTCTAAAGAATCACTTTTATAAGAAAAAAATATCATGAAACTGATAAAACGGAGAAGATATGTGTTTGCATCAATAAATTATGTTTTTGTGTTTTTTAATTTTTTAATTGTTTTACATTTTTGAAAAAGAAACACAATATTTTTTTGATGTTTTTGATTTTTGATTTTTGATTTTTAATTTTTAATTTTTGTTTTTGTATGTATTTACAAAAGATTTGATGTATGATCTTTCATTCAAGAAGATAACTTTGCTAGACGTTCCAACTCAGTTGGAGTCGTACATCGCATACCAATCCCGTGAACTAAGTACACAAACCTTTTTTTTGGAAGGGATTTAGTAAATAGATCATACAGTTGGTATTCTATCCGATTACAGTAAGTTCATTGTACCCTTTTTCAAACATGTGCTCCCTTGATAAAAGATAACGGATGTTAATGTGTTTTGTACTAGAGGCATGTTTGTATCGGATTGCATAGATATAGCAGAGAGCACTTTTTGAATCACAGGTCATGGGAATATTGTACTGAAATCCTAGTTAGCAGGTTGCGTTCCTCATCAAATAAACTTGTGCGAAGCATGCAGACATAGATATGTACTCAGGTTTCGCATTGGACAATGCTGTTACAGTCTTTCTTTTAGACGACCAAATGTTAGATTGTCTTCGCATAAATTGTATGCCTCGGATGTGCTTTGCAATCTCATTACACCCTACTATGGTCATGCATCTGAATATGCAACATTTAGTTTCAAACCCAGATTCTTTCAGTACCATAACCAAACCTAAAAAATTTGTGTTTAAAAACCATGTTAATGTTTGTCTTAGGTTCGAAGATACTATTGACATCTTTGAGGTGTTTTGCAGTTGGGCGTGCCTGATAACGCGCACATACAAATGTCACAAAGGCAATGTCTGGTCGACTAGCACTGAGATATATGAGTCCCCCGATCATACTTTGATATATTGTTTGATCGACTGGGGTACCCTGTAAATTTGCATCAAGTTTGGTAGTAGCCATTGGTGTACTAATTGTATCACTGATGACATCAAATAACGTCACTTTTATAGCATCATTTATCCCATGTAAATAACCCATTTTGTATAATTATTGGCAAGAATTGTTACATATATCATTTTATTTGGAATTGCAGTAAATATGGAGTACTTGGTGAAGATTAGCTAAAAGGCACGCATTCTGGAGCTTAAACGAAGACATTTGAAGATTACTATTCTGACATCCTATACGCCGTATCCATTAAGGAATATACAACATATCCGTGCCTGCACTTCACAAGAAACCACAAAGATACAAAGTCCAATACGCCGTATCTAGAAGACATCCATACGTCGTATTCAATATAACATCTCTACATACTATTATTCCCTCGGAAAACCACTCACCCCGACCTGTGGTCCCTACTCCAAGAAACCCTCGATACTCCATATCCATCTCTCTCGATACGTCGTATCGACCAAATTCTAGACAGTTTAAATAGAAAACCTAAAAATGGTTTTGGTGTGCTTGATCATATTTTCGATACCTTAACCATAAAATTTGATTTTTAAAAGACAAGAAGAGCAGAAGAGGTCAAGCAAAGCTATTAATTCCATAGGAAACACCTTGTAATCTCCTATACTCTTGTAATCGTTTGATTTTTGGTATCATTCGACTCGGTTAGTTTACCTTGGTTGATTAATTATTCTTGTATTAATTACAATGGTTAAGGGCTAATACCCTTGTGTATTAGCTATGATTATGAAGATTTAAATGTTTGGTTTGTTTATATCGATTGATTAATTTATCGTTGGTTGTTGATTATGTTTATCAATTTATACTTGTTTATGTGCTTAAGTATGTGACCCGTCATTCAACTGGATCAAGGAATTCAAAATATCTCGCTAGCTAGATGCTGGGATGGCTCTCCATATCCGCAATTTATATATCTAGAGTAATAGGATCACAAATATTGACTTATCTTTACCATTGGTTTATGTGAACAAGTTGGACTAGTAGGTGACCCAAGATCAACAAATAATGTACTGATTCCTTTGGTAAAGACTTAGACAGTGTACTAGTAGTATATAAAGAGCCGTTAAGCAATGAGTGGGTAAAGTCTCCATGAGCTAGGGTTTAATAAGATCACCATTATTAATCTCTTAAAGTAGATTATAATCAGCAAATAGGATCCTTTATGCAGATGCATTTAATTGTGACAGAATTCTACGTGTCTAGGTTTTAGGAAAAAGTACCGCCTAAATCTTGGAATGATATGCCGCCTCGAGATAAGCACTCATTGCACTAAAATAAACAAATCTGCGTTTTAATTGGATTAATCATGGTTAATACTGTTTTTTTATATTTGGCTATACCGCTCTTATATCTTTTGATTATCTGCTAACGTGTGTTATTGTGTTTTAAGTTGATTTAAGTCACCACTAAACCTGTGCCAGTCTCTCAGACTGAAAACCCCCTTTATCTATTAAAATTAGGATTAACAGGTTTAACATAGATTAGAATTAGCATAGTTTAAATTAACTTAGTTTAGTTAACCAAAATATTGATAGAACTATTAATTAAAGCTCTCGCTCTTAGTGATCGACACCCTACTTACCAACGAAGATACATCTGATCGGGTACACTTATAACAACCCATAATTTTCATCAATGTAATTATCCATCTATTAAATTAGATGCACTGTAATATCCATCTATTATATATATACCACCTTTTTATAGGGGAATTTTTTACTTTATCTCATTATGCAACGTAACTTGCATCTCTAAAGTAAACGAGCTCACACAACCTCTACCAATGCCATCTCTATGTATGTTTATATCATATAAACATCCTAATATGTCAACGCTATATCTTAATATCATTTTTAACAAGTACATTATTCATTTAACATACTTTTCAAAACGTTATATCAAAACAAGCATTAAACGTTAACGTTTACATCAAAACTCTAATTATATGTAATGTATACATATAAAAGGAATGTGCAAGCCTTCAAATCATGTGTACAAGTACCAATACACAACATTTGAATATCTTTTCCCTCCTAAATCAAGTTATAACTTTCTAAAGCACAATGTACAAGCTAATCATGCCTAAAAACCTAATTAGGTCATTTAAGCTCTTAAACCATGTTTAAACTTTACCACCACTTTAACACAAGGTACAAGCACTTAATGCATGACTTTTAAACCCTAAACCTAATCCCTAAATCATTCTAAACTCTAATCTAAAACCTTAAACAATAAACAAAACCCTAAAACCGTAATTTCACTTTAAACCTAAAACTAAACCCTAAACCTTAAAACTAAGCCCTAAACCTTAATCCTAAACCCTAAACCTTAATCCTAAAACCCTAAACTTAGCTAAACTCAACCCTAACACAATGAAAACCCTAACCCGAAATCACACACAACCCGTCACCCCCCGTTTCTTCATTTTGACCCATTTTAAAGCAACCAATCACCTCAAGCACCACCGAGCATCACCACAATTCACCAAGGTATTTACATAGCACCTCGATCATCACCCTTGACACCAAGTCTTGTCTTATCACACTCCTTATCACTCCATAATATCAACCTCCCCCCTCCATCCCACAACCTTCACTTGCAATGCTACATCCTCCATATCCCTCAATAACACACTAATCATCCTAGATGCTATTTGTCATCTATCTACATCACTTGACACCACACAAAGGAAAACATGGGCACAAAGCTTAATTCGACCTATAATACCGAAACATGCAAACCTTTCAAACTCACCTCAAAAATCAATATAAAACAGCAATGGAGTCCTTAAATTAGACCAAGAAGGATCAAAGAAGTCCCTAACTCAATAATTAGAAAAGCCAGAATCAAGAGAAAAGAACCCTTGAAGTCGTTACTAGGCGTACAAACCCGGAAAACCCCATTTTGACCCATTTTAGCATCAAGTAAAGCTGCAAAGCTTGTTCAATAAGCTTAATATGTATTAGAATTTCATAATCTCTAAGATCATTATATAAACTCTTGTTTGATCCTTGATCCTCAAACCATTGTATTTTTATTAAAATGCTAAAAATAACCCTATTGAATTTCTAGCTAACAAATCTTTTTTCTAAACTTCTTGTTATGTTTAAACATCTTATTTTAGCTTAGTCCCGAATAAACTATAACATGTAAGATCATTTGGAACTTTAAGGTAAGCGTGCATGGCTTTTTTGGACTTTGTTTTGCAAATGATTCATGCATAGGGGTATTATCGTAACTTTCTAAATTTTATTAACTAAAGGCTGAAAAATGTTATTATTCCAAGTTATAACGATAAGACCTATTTTCCCAATTCTACAGTTAAAGATTTAAAATATATATAATTTATATATAAAGACTAAACTTGTAAAAGTTTATAACCAAGGTAAATTTGCCATTTTTGCAACTTAAAAAGGGAACAATATAGATATTTTTATATAAATATAATAATATAATTAATATTATAAACCCTAATTTTATTATACCCCGACACCGTTAACGTATGTGTCCATCGATTGGCGCATTTTAAAACAATACGTTATAGTATTTAGAGCGTAATTTATCATTCGACGTAACTTTGAAAAAACTTTAAAATTTATCGGATCACGTTACTAGGAGCTCCTGTGAGAATTTATTTGGGTATCACTTTTTGACGATTTTTTGCTAGATCTTACGATTTAAAAGTGTCTGCTCCTCAACAACGTTTACCACAGACCTCATGAATTATGATGACACGACAGTGATACAGATATTTCTAAAATAACTAAATCAAAGAAATACGTTAAATCTGTATTAAGTTTTGAAACATTAAACCACACACTAAGACTTACTTATTACCCTGTAGGTTGCTTGACGTAGCTGTTACTTTCACTTGATATACTTTTTGCCATCAATTATTTCCCCTGTTAAGATGAATCATCATAGCCTCCACATTTAAATCTTCTAACGTTTTTCATAAACCCCCGAGGATTACAGCTATAAAGAACATGAATAACGAGATTTTCCTACGTATGCTATCCTGATATTATTATTGCCTAATCCTGACTTTTCCATTGAAACCCACTATCATGAAGCCGTTAATTACTTTTCGAAGTAAGCCCGAATGCGTCAATAATCTATTTTGGGACTG
The DNA here is from genome assembly GCA_026074375.1 of Tanacetum coccineum. Classification (NCBI taxonomy): domain Eukaryota; kingdom Viridiplantae; phylum Streptophyta; class Magnoliopsida; order Asterales; family Asteraceae; genus Tanacetum; species Tanacetum coccineum. The sequence continues at coordinate 5,013 of BQNB010094288.1, read as the reverse complement.
ACTCCCACTTGTGTACCTATATCGTTCTGGTAAACCAACACACCTTCATTTGAAACACTATGCGGTGTTTGGTAAGGCACCCGTTGGGAGCACATTATTATATTATTGATTATCTCAAGGTCTTGGTGCATGAAGCTTCGGCAATAAGACGGTTTATTTAAAATAATTGTACTCATTGCAATTAGTACACTTAAGGGTGTATATCGTACGTAATCTACTATTGAACTTGTATTACAAACTGTTAATCATAAGACCTATGATATCACTCAACCATTGTGTTTGAGACCTTTTAGCAAGTCTTATAGCAGGTATTGAGCACTTATGGCATGGAGTGGCACGGACTTGAAGATGGCTAAACTGTTATCATTCAAACTTTATGTTTTCATGTAATTTTTGGACCAGCAAGTTGTAAAAAACCCTCTGATGAAATAATAATATAACTTATCTTTAAAAACGTCTCTATTGAGGTCGTTTTCTATGATAAGACTGTTGTACTATGAAATAATACCCAGATTAAAGCGTGCCCTGCTATATGTCAAAAAATTGGGGGTAGTTTTAGATTGTATCAGAGCCACAGTTATAAGAGAACACTTGAAACCTTAACTAGAACTGACTTTTCTTTTTCCATTCATGAAAACCACTCATTGTGCCACTTCTATCCCTGAATAAGTGTGTAAAGATCATAACAATTATAATATTATATAAATACTTATGTTAGTTACCACTGGTGTTAACAAGCGATGTCTTCTCCAGCCACCCTACTTCCAATATTGAGGATGCTTTTTCCTCTACTTTTCTCGTACTCAAATTGCTAAACTTCAAAAATGCAAATGGTAAATAATAGCAAGATGCTCTAGCTCTCTTTCAGGAATTGCTAATCGAAACAAATTATCAAGGAAATCCAGGTTCGTCACAACCGATAAGAAAGTCTCTGGATCCAAATCTATACTCAAGAACAGCGCTAAAGAACATCGAACTACTAGAAGCTAATACAAAGTTTATATCTTTGGATGAGATCCAAGCCACGGGATGTGTGGTATAAGTACCAACACTTTCAAATTTGACTATTATACTACAAAACAAGTCGTTTCATAGAAATAATAATAATGTGATCCTGTTTATTTTCATCATTTCCTTTATTTATTTTCACGCCGTATCATCATTATGAATCATACCATGACTCCTAAATAAATCATAGATACTTATTTGATATAAATTATCTATGATCTATGATATCACTATTGTGACAATGTTTATTTTGAAACTACCATTATAAGGAAAGAATTATATATACATTCTTAGTATGTGTTAATCTGAATTATGATAAATGCATCCCAAAAGGACATCAACATCTGAAGCACCACCATGACTCAAGCTGCCATCAGAAATATTCTGACGAGTGTTACCGCAATCTAAAACACAAGCTGCAACGATGGCAAATGCTGACAATACCAATAGGAACACCAGAGAAAGAGAAGCTCCTATAGCAAGAAAATGTAGCTACAAAGAGTTTATGAGCTGCCAACCTATCAACTTCAAATGTACAGAAGGCGTTGTTGGACTTATCCGATGGTTTAAGCGAACTGAATCAGTGTTTTCCCTTAGCAACTGTACCGAAGACTGCAAGGTGAAGTTTGCTACTGGTACTTTAACTGAAGAAGCTCTATTCCTGGTGAATTCTTTTGCCCTACCGATTGGATAGAAAAGCTTACAAGATTACCCTGGGTTGAATTCCAGAAACTTTTTGATAAAGAATTACTAGTCCTCGTAAGTCCAGAAGATGGAAGACGAATTTTAACCATCTGACGAGAAAGGAATGATGCAAACAAATTGAGAAAGATTCCAGAATATTAGCAACCGTGTGTCCACTAATGGTGCCATATTCTAAGAAATTGATGAAGTTTTCATCTTGATTGCCTCGAAGTAGTGAAGTATTGAAGGGAATGTTACCACCTTTAAACCTTAAACTTTAGAGGAAGCCATTAACATAGCCCAGAGGCTAATGGATCAGGTAATAAAGCATACTCCGGTGCAAGTATCAAATGATCCCAAATGAAAGTTTGACGACAGAAGAACTTTCAACAACAACAAAAACACCAACAACCGCTACAATAATCACCAACCACAACAAAATAGAAGACAGGAAACCTTCAGATCTTATGTTGTTACTCCAACTAAAAACAATAGGTATATTGGAAACCGTCCCTTATGTAAGAAATACACTCTGCATCACATGGGACCTTGCACTGTTAAGTGTAATACTTGTAACAAGGTGGGCCATCTAACCAAGAACTGCAGAAATAAAGGGCCAACCACTGGAAGTAATCTGCTACCAGTGACATTTACTTGTCATACCTGTGGAGAGAAAAGGAATTATGCAAATCAGTGCCGAAAGACCACCAACAACAATGCCCAGGGAAGAGCCTACATGTTGAAGGATAGGAATGCTCACCAAGACCCGAATGTAGTCACGTATATGTTCCTTCTAAATCAACATCTAGCTAGAGTATTATTTGATTCTAGAGCCTATAAAAGCTTTGTATCCATATATCTTGCCTTTATGCTAAATATTCCACCCATTACAATAGATACCTTTTACAATATCGAAATGGCTGACGGAAACCTAGTAAACACAAACACCGTTATTCAGGGTACAACTCTGACTTTGTTAAACCAACCTTTCAAAATTGATCTTATGTCGATCAAACTCGGTAGTTTCGACGTCGTCATTGGTATGAATTGGTTATCCAAGTATCATGCTAGAATTATTTGTGACGAGAAAGTCATCCACATCCCAATCAACGATGAAACTTAAATCATCCGAGGTGACCAAAGTAAAACCCGACTAAGTCTCATATCATGTATAAAAACTGAAAGATATATATCTTGAGGTTGTCAAGTTTTCGTAATCCAAATAATGGAAAAGAAGGCAGACGAGAAAAGACTAGAAGATATTCCAGTATTCAGAGAATTCCTAGAAGTTTTTCCTAAAATTCTACCTGGCCTTCCTCCCGTTTGCCATGTAGAATTCCAAATCGATCTAATTTCAAGAGCGACACCTGTAGCCCGAGCACCTTATAGATTAGCTCCTTCAGAAATGCAGGAACTATCTAACCAACTTTAAGAGTTAGCAGACCGAGGTTTTATCCGACCAAGTACTTCACCCTGGGGAGCTCCTGTCTTGTTTGTCAAAAAGAAAGACGGATCTTTCAGAATGTGTATCGATTACCAGGAGTTGAATAAACTTACCGTAAAGAATTGTTACCCATTACCCAGAATTGATGACTTATTTGACCAACTTTAAGGTTCGAGTGTCTACTCGAAGATTGACTTAAGATCAGGCTATCATCAACTGAGAGTCAGGGATGAAGATATTCCCAAGACTACTTTTAGAACAAGATACGGACACTATGAATTTCAAGTGATGCCATTTGGTTTAACTAATGCGCTAGCTGTATTCATAGATCTCATGAATCGTGTGTGTAAACCATACTTAGATAAATTTATGATAGTGTTCACCGATGATATTCTCATATACTCTCGTAACAAGGAAGAGCACGCAAATCATCTAAGAATAATCCTAGAATTACTCAAGAAAGAGAAGTTGTATGCCAAGTTCTCCAAGTATGATTTCTGGATCAGTATCGTGCAATTTCTTAGACACTTAATTGATAATCAAGGACTTCATGTTGACCCCGCCAAGATTAAAGCAATTAAGAATTGGACATCTCCTACTACACCCACAGAAATACGTCAATTCTTAGGACTTGCCGGCTATTATCGGAAATTTATCAAAGATTTCTCGAAGATTGCAAAGTCTTTGACTGAATTTACCCATAAAACAAGAAGTATATCTGGGGAAAAGACCAAGAGACAACTTTTCAACTACTAAAATAAAAGCTATATGAAGCTTCAATCTTAGCATTACCATAAGGAAATGACGATTTTGTTGTTTACTGTAATGCATCCCATCAAGGTCTGGGAGCGGTGTTAATGCAAAGAGAGAAGGTTATTGCATATGCATCCCGACAACTTAAGCCTAATGAAAAAACTATAACACTTATGATCTCGAATTAGGAGCAGTATTGTTCACTCTTAAAATTTAGAGACACTATCTGTATGGCACCAAATGTACTGTGTTCACTGACCATAAAAGTCTTCAGCATATTCTTGATCAGAAAGAGTTGAACATGAGACAACGTCGTTGGCAAGAATTGCTTGCAGATTACGATTGTGAAATTCGTTACCATCCTGGAAAGGAAAATGTTGTAGCAGATGCCTTAAGCCAGAAGAAACGAATCAAACCACTCTAAGTTAGATCATTAGTTATGACCATTCATCCAAACTTACCCTCATAAATTCTCAAAGCTCAAACCGAGGCAATCAAAGAAGAAAACATCAATGCTAAAAACTTACAAGGAATGGACAAATCATTTAAAATACGTCCTGATGGAACCCGATGTATCAAGAATCAAAGTTGGTTACTACTCTTTGGTAATATGAGAGACTTGATTATGCATGAGTCCCATAAATCAAAGTATTCCATTCACCCAGGTTCTGACAAGATGTATCAGGATCTAAAGAAACGTTATTGGTGGCCTAACATGAAGGCAATCATCGCTGAATATGTTGGCAAATGTTTAACATGCTCTAGAGTTAAAGCAGAATGTCAAAAGCCATCTGGCTTACTTGTACAACTAGAGATTCCTATGTGGAAGTGGGAGAGAATAACAATGGATTATATCACAAAACTACCCAAAACCTCAAACGGACATGACACAATCTGGGTCATTGTCGACCGCCTTACCAAATCCGCACATTTCATCCCTACCCAAGAGACAGATAGTATGGAAACCCTTAAGAGATTGTACATAAAGGAAATAGTCTCCCAGCATGGAGTACCAATATCTATCATCTCGGATCGTGACAGTCATTTCACGTCCAGATTCTGGCAATCATTACAAAGTGATTTAGGTACTCAATTAGACATCAGTATGGCATATCATCCCAAAA
>BQNB010094287.1:0-26157 GCA_026074375.1 Tanacetum coccineum | reverse complement strand
TAGTCTTCAGTCAATTAGCATTAACTTTAGTCTTCTATTTGACTAAATTATGCTTGGCAGTACAAAGTATGAAGACTTTAATTCCCAATGTTCAGGGAATTGGTCATGACTGAATCCAGTTCCTACAAAAAGGGTGAACACAATTCATCCCCAGTCTCAGATTCTTGGTGATCTTGCGTCTCCCGTTATGACAAGAAGGGTCTATCATTAATTCCCAATGATTCACATATTGATAACACGAGACCAAAGCGTAGGCTCATGGGCTAAAAATCTCCAAACCCATTTAAATATCAATCCTCTATTAAGAGCATCGAGCCAAGTACCGATTTGATTAACATGAGCCGCCCTCCAATCGATAACATTTTCATCTTCCATCTTGATAGACGTCTTCTAATTCTATCAATAATGTCCTTCCAAGATTGAATTTTATTCATGTCTCCTCCAACATAAGAACCAAGATATAAAAAAGGAGCTTTAAGAACAAGACATCCGAATTTGGTCGCCGCTCGAGAGACTTTACCATTATCAACTTCAATGCCCATGATTTTGCAAAAGCAAAATCACACACAAATGTTGTGTATAAAGTACTTCATCGACTATAAGTGTTCCATTATTTATTTTAGTTTTTTACTTTTAAAACAATTCATTCAAGGTGGTTTCTGTATTTTTTACACATGTCATATTATGTTAACGTTATGCTTTTAAATATTTTGTCTCTTATGTATTCTTATATTTAAATCATTTTTGCACTACATTTTATCGTGTAAGAAAAAAACTTAAAGTTAGTCGCTCATCGGACAGGCCTTGAAGCTCGTAACTAATGTAACTGGGTCAGGGGCGTTTGTTTAAGTTTATTTGTGGGCTAGTTAGCTTATTCGATTTTGGTTTAGAGACAGGTTATTGATACACTTTAAAATAATTGTAATACTTTCTATTAAATTTTATTTTTATAAGTTTGTTTTTATTATAAAATTTCGAACAAAAAACTGCGAATAATCGTATATAAGAAATTAAAATTTATGATTTATAATTTGTTTTTAATAAATGAAATATTAGTTGTTTAGAAAAAATAAAAGAAAAATATAGGTCTAAAAAATGTAAGTTAATGTTTAGGGTGCTTTTGAATAAGTTAGTTGATTTTAGGTTAAGTGTAAAATATACTGATACAACGCTAAGAGCATACAGTATCATGACGAAATGGTTTCGCCAATCCCATGTGGCACTCGCCACACTTTAGCCATGATACCACATGGCTCGCTAACTCTTCGCCCCTTCCATCGCCACATTCAAATCGCCAGTTAACCAACGCAAGTCACGACAAAAAAAAATACCATCATTCCAACGGCTAGTATTTTGAATAATTTGTTTTTTTTTTTGTTTTTTCTTTCACTCCTTTTTATTATAAATATACACACTCACTTCACTCTTTTAAACACAAAATCACACAAACCTTCTAATACTTCTCTCATACGAGGCGAATAAACAAAAAGAATTGGCGATGATAGAGTTCAAAGAAATGGAACCTAAAGCGAGTATTATCCGAAAGAGACAAGAAAAAATAATTGCAAAATATGCTCAAGAGTAACTGGACAATAATCTAGTTTTTTATTTATCGTATGTTTTTTTATTTGTCGTATTTTTTTGTACTTTTTTTTAAAATTTGTATTGTATTTTTATTTTTGTATTGTATTTTTATTTCTGCAATGTATTTTTATTTAAATGAAATAAATTTAGTTTGTGTGAAAAATAAGAAAAAAAATAAAATGGTGGGTGGTGAGACCCAAATGACATAGGTTGGGTATGTTATGAGTGTGAGGTATTTTAAGTTGTTATGTTGAAATGAGATGACTGCGTAAGACCCAAATGGTATGACTTTTTTAGTCATGACTCCCAATGCTTTAAGGCGATTCTTGCTCTAACTGAAGTCTAATAAGCTTATACGAAAAAAAAAGATAAAGATCATTTAAAGTTCAAACGAACAGTAAAAATTTCTAACGACATAAAAGTAGGGTTTATAAAGGACCCGGGTTTACTTTATTAGTGAGGGAACTTTAACCTGAAAGGTCAAAAGCTATAAATTCCCTCCCATCAAAAACCACCAAATCCGTACCCCTTTCCTTCAATGGATCCACCCTCCGACCCACCACCATCACAAACCACCACTACTCAACCTCCTCCGACCACCACCACCCCTGAACCGCCACAACCACAATCGCAACAACAACCACCCACCACTGCCCCTTCTCCCTCCAAACTACCAACATCCAACTCACAAACTCCAAACCCTAAACCCCCAAGTCCCATTACCAAACTCTAGACCACCATCCCACGTGCCCACAGACACCCAACCCCAACCACTACCTACCCTTCCCACACTTCCTCATCAAAAACCAAAAAACCCTTCATCTTCAATCACAACATCATCTCAAAGAGAGTTATGGTGGTATGCTATTGAGTACCAGCTCCATCACCACCAACAACCTAACCCAAAATTTTTCATCTTTAAATCCACCTCCCTTTCACTTCCACTGCATTTCGCCACTACTCCTCCGCCAGGTACCCCACTCTAACTTGTTTTTCTTTTTTTTTCCGTCTTTTGTTTCGGCGTATATGCGGCTTATGACTTATTTCATTTCGCCTTATATAACATAAGCCCCGACACTCAGGGGCGGCTCAACCTTCACGGAGACCTAAAGCAAAGCTTCAAAACGAGGCCCTTTCATCAAAATTATTTGCCGAATAATCGTTTAATCGGAAAAATTAAATAAAATATGCTGAAGAATGACCGGACAATAATCTAGTTTTTTATTTATCATATGTTTTTTATGTGTCGTATTTTTTGTACTTTTTTTTAAATTCGTATTGTATTTTTATTTCCGCAATGTATTTTTATTTAAATGAAATAAATTGTGTGAAAAATGAGAAAAAAAATAAAATGGTGGGTGGTGAGACCCAAATGGCATGGGTTGGGTATGTTATGAGTGAAAGGTAGGGTTTACAAAGGACCCGGGTTTACTTTATTAGTGAGGGAGCTGAAAACAATTACCCTGAGGTGAACAGCTATAAATTCCCTCCCATCAAAAACCACCAAATCCGTACCCCTTTCCTTCAATGGATCCACCCTCCGACCCACCACCATCACAAACCACCACTACTCAACCTCCTCCCACCACCACCACCACTGAACCGCCACAACAACAACCACCCACCACTGCCCCTTCTCCCCAACCACCAACTCCAACTCCAAACCCTAAACCCCCAATCCCATTACAACCAAGACCACCATTCCCACGTGGCCCACCATACACCCAACCCCAACCACTACCACCCTTCCCACACTTCTCATCAATAACAAACCCTTCATCTTCAATCACATCATCATCTCAAAGAGGAGGAGTTAGTGGTGGTATGGCTATTGGAGTACCAGCTCCATCACCACCACAACCTAACCCCAATTTTTCATCTTTAAATCCACCTCCTTTCACTTCCACTCATTTCGCCACTACTCCTCCCCAGGTACCCTCTACTTTTTTTCTTTTTTTTCGTCGTTTGTTTCGGCTTATATGCGGGCTTATGACCTTATTTCATTTCGGCTTATATAACATAAGCCCCGACACTTATGGGCTTATATAAGTTTATCATATCGTAATAAACTTATATAAGCCCACAAGTCCCAAAATAAGCCGAAAAATTGAGGCTTATGTTATATAAGCCGAAATCAAATAAGCCCACATATAAGCCGAAACAAACACCCCCTTAGTTAACAATATCCCACTAGTTTGGCCCAATTTGTCGCCCACTATTTAATATTCTAGTATAGGGCTTATTGTCTGTCGTTTTTTTTAATTGTGTGTATAGCTCTTTCATAAAAGCTTACACATTTTACCTGAGTATAACTGACGGTTCACGTTATCATCTTGTGTGTATAACTTATGTGGCATTAAAGGATTACATTTTGCTTAATTACTTGACAGCAAACACGAATAATTGTATCATGAACTGAAAATCCACTCAAGGTGATTATACTAAACTATTTAGATTGAAAAAATGTTGATTAAGATTATGACGGTGAATAGAATGTGATGACTTACGAATCCTTGATGATCCGTAACTAGCACCACAACCCCTTAGGTATAATCTAATCTGCCATAAATTACTGTCACACTTTGCAGCGTTTGATGATTTATCAGCTCTGCACCGGCTATATTTTGTTTTGCACGCAACTTATAGGAGTTTCTAGGAGCTTGAACTTAAGTTAGATCTCACTAATAATAAAAGCTGCGTTTTGATGACATGGCTTAATTTTTTTACCCATAGTCTTAAGTATGTTCATAATAGTTTTTACTTCAACACATAATCGGTTAGACTCACCCTGCCCGGGTAACCTGAAACCAGGAAATCCTCATCCGTTTACCCATCATTTATTTCGTTTTAGTTCTTGTACCCTTTTTTTGTATATCTGAGTTATTCAAATATGGTTTTGTATCCCGTTTGATCAATTTCGTTACGAATAGCTTTAGTATTAGCATAAAGCCCTTAAGTTTAGCATCTTTGGAAATTAGTTTTTAAGGGTTTTTGCCATTTATCACGTTTTAGTCGTTGTTCTATAATTTGCATATCTACTATGTCTCTTGATAGATGGCCTTGTGTATAATCTGGACCATTTTCTAGTCATTATCTTAGTCTTGTTGTCAAAAGTTTTCGCATTGTACGTAATTTAAATTTTTTATACAAGAACTATCAGGTTTGAATTTTTTTTAATAACATTTTTGTTACCTACAAACGCACATATGGACACAAACCCATCATTGAGTCGTTCAAATGTACAAAAGAAAGTACATTGACTTAAACATGACAAATGAAAAGGTCTGCTGGCATATTATGCAAATAAACCTAGTATTTATGCTAATTGTTTGTCTGTGTGGATCTAATTTTTGAAATGTGTAGGTGAGGCAATCAATTACTGGAATGCAGGGAGCGGGAATGATGGGATCACTTGGTGCAGGGTCTTCAGTAGTGCGGCCGAGTAGTGCTGCTTTGTCACATCCACAAAGACCTATCCAATCTCCGCTTAGACCGCAGACCGCTGCTATGTCAGCAGCTGCACAAGTTAGTACTTTTGTCTCTTTAGCTAGAAATATCATATTCTTGTGGTATGTGATAGTATGATATCTACATGTAGAGATTCACTAGGTTTGTAATGAGGTCAGAGTTTGTTGGAAATTGGCAAACTAAAGCTATTAGCATTAGATATTACAAAGTAACGATTAAGCTAGTAACCAAAGACCATAGCCCATTTTACTTGTTTTGTGTTAAAGCTGAAACACATAGTAAGCCCCCCAAAAGTATCTAACTGAGGAGAAACAGTCGTGATAAAACAGTTGTTAACAAAAATCATGACAACAAATTCAATCTGTATTTTAAATTAGGGACAATTTCATATCTCCCCTCTTTTTGGTTGGAAATTTTTACCCAAGCATGCTTTAAAAACATTGTACATTATGCATTTAATAGTGGTACTTTGGGTATATATGAAATTAATCATGAAAGTAGGGGGAGATATGAAATTAAATTCTATAAATTACCCGTGTTTCTGAATGTTGCACATGCTGTGCCTATAGTTTATGTGTTTTGGCTAAAGTTTGAGTTGCCATAGTTTGTCATGAATGTAATGACATATAGAAGTATGTATGTATAACAAGAAGTTGACTTCTCTATTAGTTATTCTCAAACCCTCCTCTATCAACATATATACCACTCCTATCTCATTTGTAGTTTTGCTTGTTTCAAATTATAAGGTTTATGATGTACATATCATTTCATTGTAGTATTCTTGGACAAAGCAATATTCCCAAGGAAGAATAATAAAGGCTTTGAAATTTAATGGACACTCAAAAGAGTGCCCTGTTTCATGCTAAAGATTTAACTAACATGTATCTCCCGTTTAGTTATGCTACATGTATTTTACTCTCTCTCTCTCTCTGGTCCTCATTATTGAACTCAAAGCAAAACGTAATAGACGCAAATAAAATCTATACTATGTAAATGATTATCATTTTCACTATTATTATTTTAACACTTATAAGAAAATGTAAACTCAAAGTAAATCTATAGGTAAATACTTAGATTAGAATTCTTTTGTGTCTATGATGTACTACTTAGTTTATATGATCGAGGTAGAGAGTAAAACAAGTGCTAGTCATGAAATGGAAGAAACATGTTTGGTTACTTTTTGGGATGGAATGGGGGAATTCATTTGGGAATATATATTTATGCAAATCGCTTATTATCTATCCCTTGGTTGAAGGTGATCCTTTCATCAACGTGTTCTAGAATGGGACAACATATGTTTTGTAACTCTTAAGGTGTGAAACAGACATATAATTATGCAAATGAGAGAGAGGTGTGGATTTTTAGGTGTTTAAAAGAGGAGGTTTTGAGAGCGAGCTGTGAAGAACTCGATTCATATCCAACTAGTTATGACTGGTAGTCCTCTAGTGAGTCTAGTCCATATGAATTCAGGCATCTAACATAGACATTGTATATCTCATGGCCAATAAGACACGTCATGAAAACTTATAAGTTAGACATAACGCGTGACTAAGGTTAGACATTTGCTTTGCAAAATGCAATCATTCAAAGAAAGAAGTACTCCCTCCGTCCCAAAATTATTGTCCACAGACAAGAAATACACAATTTAAGAAAAATGCATTAATTACTGCTTTGGTTTCTACGAAAGTCAAACAAAAGACAGTTTTACCCTTTGACAATTAATTAATGTCTTCTTTTAGTTTGTAAATATCAATTTATATTAAGGGCAATATAGTAAAGTTAAACAATTACAACTAGTATTTTTAGTAGTGGACTTTGGGACATACGAAAAAGGAAAGATGGACAATAATTTTGGGACGGAGGTAGTATATGATAAAGATTCATTTTAAAGGGACAATTTGTTGTTACATTTATAAGCGCGGCTTGTGAAACTTATTGATCACTATTTTTAGTTCGAACTCGACTCGAGCTCGATAATTTTCAAGCTCGACTCGAGATAAACGAGCTCGAGCTCGAGTAACTCGTTAAAAGCGCGACTCATTAATACCCCTAGTGAAACCTACTTTTGAAGAGCAGTGATAAAGTAATATTGTTTACTCCATGAAGGAACTTGCGAATCAGTTCGAAGAATATGACAGAAATTTGCAAACATTGCTGCTTGAGCCATGTGAGATATTGACTGTAAAAGAAAAAATAGAACATGGGATAAAGTCTTGTTGACAAGAAATAAACATTATAATAGTAAAACCGTAATAACAAATGCATGGACTTACTATAAACTTGACTCTAATACTAAATGTGTAGACTTAGAATCACTAATCTAAGCGCAAACTTGAATTTGGGACCTCACCATTGCAAAGGAAAATGCGGGTTTTTGTCATACAATTTCTGCCATACTTTTCTTTTTTTGCTTCTTTGCGCATGTTAATTTTCACTCTCCGCCATCTTACATTAAAGGCTCTATCTTTGAAATGCTCTTGCTTTACTTGATAAACATGGTGTATGTATATAAATTTTAGACAAACATTGTGAAACAAAAGTAGTCTTTTGGGCACGATGGAATAGCCATTTTTATGATTAGGTCCAAGAGAAAGATTCCTTTGAGATCTGTGGAAGGCCCTCTTTGCCATTTGGTCCCAGTCCTTTCTAGAAATTTTAGAGATTACTGTTGAGTGCTTAGTGAGTTATCATCTTTAATCTTTGATATTCAATTCCTTGTAATAATTGTTGATTTGCTCCTTCAATTGTCGGCACTTGTATTTGTGACCTGGTTTAATGCTCTCACATTTCTAAACTTAACATAAAAATTTAGGCGTTGAGCGTACCTTTAATAACAAAGTATTTGGTGAAAGGACTGTCAAGTTAATCATATTATAAATTTGGAAAAGGTTTGTGTATTACCCCAGTCAGTCACGTGTTGACGGACTATTCCCAGTGAAGTATCAATCAATACCTTAATATTCGATATAATTTTTGAAAAAGTATTAGCGAGTAACCTTTCTGTCAATCTGTCATATATTAGTATATTACATCATTTTGCTGAAAATATCTTCAAATAAAGTACTTCAAACAAATTAACTCGATAATTTCATTTGTAAATCTTACGTGAGTTAATCAATAATCACAATACCAATCAAGGACCATTAAATAGTCAGCTACATCGTCTTTCTAACCAACAAAAATAGCAAGAGTTTTTGCTCAAAATTATCTACTAATTCTGTGCTCTAATCTGTGGCACAATATGGTTAGATAACCTATCATATTCTCTGCAGAATTTCCCAGAGCACGGTCATGTAAGACTTCCATCAACAGCCTCACCTGCACCTACGACATCACAAAGTACTCAACCGTGGCTAAACTCCGGACCACAAGCAAGGCCTGGCATGCCACATCCATCATTTAGACCACCAATGAACCCACAATCATTACCACAAAGATCCCACGGACCATCTCAACAACAAACTACAATCTCAACACCCACACAACCACCTCAAACAATTTCCTCTCTACAGCCACAATCATCGTCGTTATCGCAGCAGCCTCAAGAGCATTACTCATTACCACCATCACGAGTACCACATACTTTGACCCCCAATCAACACCAGTTGGCTAGGAACCGTGGACTGGGGAACCAAAGACCGTTCAGTCAAACTGTTGCACAGCCCACTAGTCCGGCTCCACAACCACCTGCATTTAACAGACCGCCAGCTGTTGTGGAGGCTACCGAGACTTGTAACAGAATTATAAGCAAGAGAAGTATCCATGAGATAGTTTCTCAGGTAAAGACTTTATTTCTTACATAAAAAATTTATTTGTTTAAATTAATGTGTAATTTTGTGGATAACTTCTAAAAATGTTGACCATTCTTTTGAACTTGTGATGAGCAGATTGATCCATCTGAAAAGTTAGATCCTGAAGTGGAAGACATTCTTGTTGATATTGCTGACGAGTTTGTGGAATCTGTGAGTTCCATTCTCTTTTTAAATTTAGGAGCATTAAACTTTTGCAGATACAGTTTATTGTGGGCTAGATAAGATTGTGCTGTTTTATAATTTGATTAGCCTCTTCTGTCCGGCGTTCTTGTGACAGGTTACAACGTTTGCTTGCTCGTTGGCCAAACATCGTAAATCAAACACACTGGAGTCCAAAGACGTTCTTCTGCATTTAGGTCAGTCCTGAAGAGTTTATCCTAAATATGTTCACATACTTTATTTAAAAATTCTGATATTGACTATAAGCGAAAATCGGTTTTCTCTCAGAAAGAAATTGGAACATGACTCTTCCTGGCTTCAGTGGAGATGAAATTAAGTGCTACAAGAAACCAGTAAGACCTAAGACTAACTCCATCTAGTATTGATGTTCATATATGAAATCCTTTTTATTAAAAAAATATAAGTTTGATTTTTGTGTGTGTTGGTTTCAGTTTGGTAATGATGCTCACAGAGAGCGATTGGCTGCGGTATGTACATTTGCTTAAGGTTATATGGTCTTGTGACCACTAGCAATTATTTGATATATCTTTATTGATTGTTACATTGTAGATAAAGAGGTCAGTTGCTGCTGCTGAGATATCAAATACAAAGACTTCGGGTGGACCGGCTGCTGGTGGTGGTGGTGGTGGCGGCGGTGCTAAAGGTCACCCAGCAAAGGCTGCAACTGGTCTTGTTATCGGTTCCCCAAACCCCAAAGGATCGTAAAGACTCATAAGTTGTCACTGATCACTTAGGCTCCAGGTTCTTACTGTAGTGGCTTGTAGATTTTCTAGCATATCACACTTAGTTTTGCCTCTTGTTTAATAACTGCTAATATCGAATTCTTGGGAAATAGGTTGATGCAAGAGTCCAGCTGGGCTAATACTAATATATACTTATATAGATGCTTTAGAATCGTTAGTATCTGGTCAGTGTTTAGCAAAACATGAGTTTGATTTGGTTCTCCTCAATCAATCTTGATAATCAGATACAGCTGTCATTTGATCTTATTGGTTCACATATAGATTTAGACGCATGTGTGATCTCCCTGAATATTATAAATCAAATCATATGTTATATGCTTAGTTTTTTCGGCGAATCATAGAATTTTTAACTGAAATAATAAATTGGACACTATTATGATAATGCTAAAACTCTAAATAAGATGCATAGTTTGATTTTCTTGTTCAATTGTATACCTAAATTCCAAATTTGATATTGATTTCTTATTAAAAAATGGTCAACATAATTTGGATATGGTATTTTCATTTTATGTGATGATGATTATCTTAAAACCATCAGTTTTAGTTGGCTATCATCTAGTACTTAATGGGTTATCAAACTTTTAGACCCTAAGCTACTTCATAGAATTTCTTTCTTCATCTTTACAAAAAAAAATAAAAAAATAGGAGGAAGTTGTGTGAGAAGCGGAAAAACCATCTATCCGCGGTGATTTATTTTACTACGTAAATCTTAGCAGTTGATTTGCACATTCGGCAGCTCAATGTGTTGTGTTTATCCCTGTGTTCAGTTTTAGCACAAAATAAAATACTGTAGTTTTTGTACCTTCCATGTTCGATTTGAAGAAAATCCCGTTAGCTCGTAGCTTGGCAACCTTTGTCTAAAACATGAACATCAGAGTTGATACAACTCAAGATTTTCTATTAAATGATTAGTTTAACCAACTTGCTAGCACAGATTATTTGAGATCAATAGCATTTGAAACAAACCAATATTATTATTAGTTTTAACTAACTTAAGCATTGTTTGACAATTGACAGAATCAATGTTTGACTATTTGTTATGTTTTGCAGTTGACCAACAACACCTAGAACATAAAGGAGTCGTTCACCCATGTTATTAAAAAGCAGTTAAACCAACTTTTAAGCACACATAAATATTTGCTCCCTCTATTTTTCTTGTTTTTTCAAACACGTTGACACTTATCTAACCCATTGAAAACAACCATTTCAACTTCCATCTATATTTCTCCATCATACCAACTCCAACAACCAAACCTTCTTCCTAATCAACTAAATTTCCCACTTAAAACCCCCCCAAAACTCAAAAACTATAGTATCATTATGGCTAGAGTACATTCATCAACAACATTGGCCGAGACGCTCTCATGGTATTGCTCGTTGTTCTTAGTAGTAATGTTGGTTATGAGTTGTTGCGAGTCTTTTTCTAGCGAAAATGAAACATTGGTGACACGCGTTCAAACATATGACAATGGTGCTAGGCCATGTGATGAGATTTACGTTGTTCGTGAAGGAGAGACATTGCATACGATTAGTGAAAAGTGTGGCGATCCTTATATTGTTGAAGAGAACCCGCATATTCATGATCCGGATGATGTCTTTCCCGGACTTGTTATCAAGATTACACCTTTCAAGAAAATATAGCGTCGAGAACGAGCTTTTTGTATCTCATATTATATGTAAAGGTGATTGTAAACGGGTCGAGTTCCAACGATCGAGCAATCACATTAGGTAATATCCTTGTTGATGATTTCATGGAAATGAAATTTCTTTTTTTGTCAACTTATTTTACCAAATTTCGTTTCTTTTTAGTCTGGTTATAAGTTCAGTTGTTGTTGTTAAGGTTGTTCATCACATGCATGTGAATCAAACTAAAACTAATAAAAAAAATAAGAAAAAGAAAACTAATATTGTTCTTCTTTTTCAAACACTATACATCAATAAGTATAATTTACAATGGTGATATATACAAGACTACAATATATAGGATTATCGACATATCTGCATATTTCGTACTAATGCTTAAAAACTCAACTGAATATAAGATTTCCAAACAATCACGACGTGAAAGTTCTTCCAAATCATTGACACAGACTTTACACCAAACAACGTTAGTTCAAGTGAAACTTCAGATATAAAGTAGATAGCCTCTTTGATGTCTTTTCTTATAAAATGAAAAAACATAAGAGGGTTTTTTATCATTACAAAAACCAACCCACAGGCCGAACATAAAACCGGTAATTATATGTGTTCAGCCTATTCAAAAGCTGAACTAGATCAGTTTGTGACCATTGTTGCCTTGTAGGCTTCTAGCATTATCTATGTTACGTTTTAATTAGTGTTACCATCAATCGTATGTTTAAAAGCAAAATAAGATGATCACAAACAACAGTAAGAAGAACAGTCTTCCAAAGTGGAAGTCAAGGTTTGAATCCAATGGGAAGATAATTAATTAATCCGCTTGTGGCCACGGAGGGTCACCTGCGCCGGCTCCAGACTATCCAAAAAGATAGTTGTCTTGTGACTAGTCGGCTTGCAATGTCAAATAAGAAACGTAAATAAGAAAAAACAAAAATTACACATTCTTTTATTTCTTGAAATTTTATTTTGTTGTTGCATATTCATGACATATAATCATAGAACACTGACGCTGTTTTATTATATGATAACACATTTGTCGTTTTAAACAACACAGTTTTAAATCGGAAAAAAAGAGCCCAACAAGGAAAAAAACACGGCCCAGCAACTAATAAACTGGCCCAAAATAAAACGTACCCCCAAACTATACGATAAGTTACGAAAACTAACTTAAACTTTTAGCTTTGCGGTTTTTTTATATAACAAACTTTATTTATCAAATATGTAACGTATATCTACCGGTTTATTCATACAAAAATATAGCGCTGAAAAGATCTTCCGATTGTGAACAAATCGAGCTTAATATTGCAATAAATCTGACATACATACGATTTTATAAAAAAATGTTGAAGTTTAATACAATATATGTTCTTAAAAAGAAAAAAAACTTTCAAAACACACCCTAAATTAACTAATAACTATAAAATAAACCACAAGGGTTAAAGACGTGTAATTCTATAAAAGTCTGAATTATATAAATAACCCTATACTTTTTGCTATTTACGACTATTTTAAATAACAAAATTTCTTTGACAAATATCTAATATATCTGGCAACTTTTTTGATAAAAAAATATACCGACGAAAACGCCTATGGATTACGAACAAAATGAGTCAAATATTGATACGCTTTTGATATACGTACGATTTTGTAAAAAATGTTAACGCATAATATACATAAAAAAAATACATTTTCAAAGTACACTTTTAACCGATATATTAACTTTAAAAACTACCATATAGTTTAATGAAAGTTAAATATGTAGAACTGTAAGTAGTCTAGAGGCTATTTATGAACAAGTCCATGAAAGTTTACTTCTTATAAAAATTACCAGCTACCCAATTACAAAAATATATCTTTGACAAACAAACAAAATAGGACCGCCGTAACGCGCGGACATTATTCTTTCTTTAGACAAACTGAACACGAAACAGCTAGGAAAATATATTTTCGAAGACCGCCACACCGCGCGAGCCGCATTCTCTCTCGTTTGTTTAAAAGATGAAAACTTAATTAGGATGTGCAAGTGGGCTTCGTTAAAAAAAGTTTATGGTCTCAATATCTTACAAATTACAATGTTTGGTCACGCATGGGCCCAATAAAGTTAAAAGGCGCCTATGGAATTATTTGAACATCACAAAAAATGGTTAGATCTTAAAAGCTCGATAACAATTATATATCCATTAAAGATGGGAGTTTGTTTATCCTTCCAAACAGTTATTGTTTAAATTACTATGATTTATTGTCAAAATTTACATCTGGAGTTTGGCTAATGATGTATCCTTCGTAATTGTCGACTATCTTCATCATGAACTTTTACACACGTATGCATGATGACATAAAATTAACTTCTAACTTCTATCGCTTATAACTTGATGCCATGAATGGAATGTAACTGAAATAGTGTAACATGACGACGTTCATATGAATAATGAGATTCAAACTTTTGTGAGTTAAAACATGATGTCATTACACAGTTAGAAGAATAAGTTAAAACACGGTTAAAAAAACAAACGGATATACATTAATACATATAAACACATACTATCTTTATATATGCAATAAGAAAAAGTCATATAGATACAAGGTTTGAAAGTTGAATCCTATTTTTCTTAGTACGAACTATGTGAATTCAAACCCAATAAATATAGCATCCATTACGTTATACTCGGTTGCAATAAACAACCATTATTTTAATAAGATTGGTTTTTGTTTACTTATGCTCATTGTGTGGTCAAATTGGTGCAATGTGGTTGTGGTCATAGTATGTGGTCGCCCGTAATTCTTATCTTCTACTCGTATTTGACAAAAACTTCAAACTATGTGTTCACTTGTTTCTCATATCCAAACTATCTTCAATAAAAGTCAACCATAGGATGAGTTTAAATCAGTATCATGAAGTACTCCATTGCAATAATTTGAATAAAGATGCAGTGCTATTTTGTTTGTAAAAAATAAAAACAGTAAATTTTACCATTTAGATTTCTAATGAAGTGACAAAAACAGAAAATCTATCCACTAATACAACATTTATAACCATTAAAGTGGCGTTCTCAAAAGAGATTTCAGCTTCCCATATCATATCAACTTAAAGTAAGTATGTACAAAAAGAATGTTAAGATTTAGAAATGTCTTCGGAAAATATTATTGAATTAATATTCATGAGATAATTCAAAATTTTCAGAACATACTTTATGATATCTCCTAGATAGTTTAGCAGTTTCCACTTGTGACTAAATATATTAAAACGTATAACACGTAAACAAAAAGTATGTAATTTTAATGACAGGAAAACTAAAAGAAGTCAATCGAAACAATTAAATATAAGGTCAATGAGATACTACTAGTTAATTTGTAAAAGGAATGTGTTATCGTATATTACAAATAAGTACATGCAATTTCGTTAACTCCGTTGTATTTTAACCATTAGTGACGTTTTTTTTAATCATAAGAAGTGAAAACTAAAAGCAACTACGTTTAGGATATATAAAATTAAATGGAGGTAACTCGATTTCACATTTCATCATTTGTATAATAATATTATAATATGAACATTCGAACATACTATAAGTTATTGTGGTCAACGAGATGCTGGTAGTTGGCCATAGCAGTCGAAGGAAAACGACCCAATCAAAAAAATCATTTTGTAAACGCTTGTATTTTGAATATTCATCCTTGCACTAATTTGTAGTATCCAATTTTTTGTTTCTGAAATAAATTAACTTTTTCTCTAAACATTTTAATTCTTAGATTCGTCAACATTGTTTGTTTTTCGTGAACATAAATAAATGGTTTAAATAAACTTTGATTTGTATGGTTACTACACCAAACAACAAGGTGCAAAAACCTACCATGGATTAACGAAGATGCACCCTCCAAATACCAAAAGGAAGCTTATGTTTTGTATGAAGCAAATCATACGTCAATACTTTTAATTTCACGATGAGCATATTACTTGATAAGTTCTATGCCTATATATGTCTCAGTGGACTCATATCAACAATGTTGATTACAACAACTCACGATTAAATGATGATAGACCCGAATGCATTCAAAAAAATATACGTAAGGACTCTTGATAGACCATAATTAAAAGTATCCGTTGCTGTAACATGCGGGTACCCGGTTAGTCATTAATTATAGATCAACAAACATTTGAGTTCGATATTTCTTTTTAAGTTATTAAAAAACCATTGACCATATGACTATATGAGAGCTACAGAATGTCAATGAATCATGTGTATTGTGTATTCTCTAAACTAAGGAATCCCGCAACTTAAAAGCCGCCTAAGGTTGCTTATTGACATATAAGCTAGTACTAATTAACAAGACCACTTGAGATCATTAATCTTAAGTCTTGAGTTATACTGATTTTCTATAGAAATTCTTGGTTAGTGTTCTTATGATGATAGCACAAATTGTGTTAACGTAAAATTAAATGCAACCATGTGTAAGAATGCAATATTTTAATCGTCATTTCTCCTTGAGAGAAGCAAATTAAGGTTTCTAACATGTACAACGTGACTTCGACTTTCTGTACCTAACACCATTACATCAATCTCAATACAATAATATACAATTATCTGAGTTAACTTGCATTATGAATAATAAACTTTACTAGAATATGCTTTAATTTATTTTCATCAACTGACATTTGAGATATAAAACAAAAAGTCAAATAATCGACTTTCCAAATAATGCAAAACCTATGTTGATGGTTATCCGATCGATAGGATAATCCACCTGATCTGTAAATGAGCGAAATGAGTAATTAATGGATATAAATACGAATGTGTGAAATTATTAGTTCATTGGATATGAATAATATTTTGCATTCATGAATCACTCGTTTATCATTCGAAATATGATATATACAAATGTATTTTTTTTAAAACTTCTATTTATACCACTCCTCGAATGATGTGATTAACTCCTAATAAGTTTTCATGAAATGCGATACCATTATAGTTGCTAGTTTAGTCATTTTTTCTTGCGAAACTTAGTTTTCGTTATAATTGACACACACGCACAAGCTTTATTTAAGTATTCCAAATTTATAAATAACTTTTTAATGCAGAAGTACACATGAAACCATGAGAACGAAATGTCATTCATTATGATTTAGTGTCGCATTGTATTTGCTTACAATATAATATACATTTTATTTTGATCAAAATCGGGAGCTTTTAGACGAGCTGTTTTTTTCTATATCTAACGGATACCTTTTTATCCGTTGGATATGAATATAGATGGATGATTAAAGTTAAATGAATATCGATGATGCTAAATTATATAGATAATTAGATATGTATATGGATACGGCTTCACCTGGATCCATCGCCTCCATAATTAAGACGCTACATGAATATTATAATCTTGGAAAAAAGTTGCAATACGGGGATGTAAAGATTTTTTTTGTAGGAAACAGAAGCCACAATGATTAATGGTTGATGGCTTTACTACATCTCTACATTTTAAAATTTTGTGACAAACGAAAACTTGTAACTTTATCCAACCAATAGGATATTAAATAACATCATTTTCCAATCGAAAGTTTGAGCTACATATATAATTAACCAAAATTGAGAGTAACGTAAATCTATTTGCCAAAAAATGAAATGGGACAAGCCGAAGGAACTATATGCATCGAGTAGCAAAAGTTGTATTGATTTCTACCAATTCTCGTATTATTCATTGTCTTTTCATATCACTACACAAGCATGCGTGTTATACGATGGCAATTTGTAAGGGCGCAAACACATGCCGTTCTCTCATATTTAAGTTAGGACATCATCCAACGTAAAGATATGTACTATCAAAGTCATACCACAATCAGCACCTTCTCTGATAATCATCAAATGTGAGTTTCAATTGCACCTCCGCGCGCTTTTCTTCTCTTCGATTATGACCATATATCACATACCGAAAATAGACTCTACATACAATGCTCATAAGGTTCAGAAAGGTTGAGAGGAAACAAATGCATAACAGGTTATGAGATAAAAATACTAGGAGGAATATGATGAAAGGAAGTTAATATTTATTTTTCTTGTTTCCTTCTAATTTGGTGATAGAATACTAGAATGCTTCATTGCTTAAAACCAGGTAATGTCTAATTGTTTCATTCCACTAATGCACTCCACTAAACTTTCACATTCGTTATTACTTGTAACCTCCAACAAAACAGACATTTAAATTTCTATATATATTTGAAGGGAGTTGATATGCACACCACACAAAGTGATGTGCACACCACAAATATGCATATGTGATGTTGTACCATGTGCATTACACATGTGATTTTGTGGTGTGCGCATCACTTTGTGTGGTGTGCATATCACCTCCCATATTTGAAGATATGCTTTCATTATAGTTTTTTACGTCTTTTTTTGACAAAGACATCACTTATCTTCTATACTACATATAAATAACTTTTCTTTAAACTTAAAAAACTTTAAAATAAGTAGTGTATTATACCCAAATTACTTTTTTAAACATAAAAATGATTAAAAATTGTAACAACTTCCACCACTTAATTAATAGTTTAAATATTATTTAATTACCATATTTTTGTCATTTTTCGTTTATAACCTAAAGATTTTTTTCGCAATGATTACAAATTAAATTTGTAAGTGTTGCATCAATAGTCACACTAAAACCACAAATTCGTAAATATAATTATTGTCGCTATACACCATCATTTTGCACGGATATTCATCTAGTATAATAAAAACGGATACAAATAGAACATGTGGATTTTTAATTAACCAATGATATAGTTTTATATTTAAATCGAGTCTTTTGATCGGCTAGCAAAAAGTCAAAATTGGCTTCAAATAAGTCAAAACTATCTAAATTTCACATATTAAAAAATATACATAGAAACACATGTCTCGAATTTATAAACAAGACAACAAAAAAGAGGGGTGGTTATTAACACTTAATTTGTTAAATTTTAAATAAATTATAAAGGCGTAAGCAAACTTATCAGAACTCTTAAACCGCTAACAATGCCACTAATCGGCTTCTCAAGGTAAAGATCTTACCCTGAGGGGGTGGTAGATTTAGAACTTACATTCGGGACGCACCCACTGTCAAGAACAATCATGCTCGAATTTCATGTTGTCAAATCAACATCGAATTACAACATCCTATTGGGAAGAAGCGCAATGCAAAAACTCAGCATGAAGGTATTAACCATCTGGTCAGTTGTTGAACTCCCAACTAGGGAGGGCATATCTACCGTTAAAAGAGACTACTTTAGAAGAGTTGCGAGTCTAGCAGTAGCGGTTGAAGGAACAAGAACAAGGGAAATGCAATGTGATGTAATCTTAACTAACAACCTCGGGGAGGAAAGGTTCATCATCAATCCAAATTTCCTGGAACAACTTGTAACAATCGAAGCACACCTTCCATCACAGATCTTGGCAGTAAAGTCTTTGATGATCTATAAACTATCTCCGGTTTGAGTAAAGAAAACATAGCGTAGTTTTTGGAGGGATAAAAAGTAAGAAGTTAAAAACATAACTCCGTACTCCCCCTCATATTTATTTTTAGCCATCGTGTTAGTGGACATGCGAGCAAGCTATGTCAAGATGACATCAGACATAGTCGAAACAAGTTTGAACCCGATGAAAAAAATTGAAAGAACCAAATTCAAATCATTTCAGAAAAAGATTCCTTTTGAATTTCCAACACAAACATTAAATGTTGCCTTACCTTGAAAACAACTTTAACGCTACATAGGGAATGCAACTTGAATTGTGATAATCATTACAAGTTAATCATGACATGTCTGGAAGGATACGATCTGAGAAAAAACCCTAGTGGCCTGGCACAAATTGAGGGGACTCGGTTAGTAGTCCAACATCATATCACTTGTACATTATTTAACACTAGACTTGGGAGACTTGATAATGCATCAATATTAGTGGCCCAATCCCACCAATCACACACACGAGTCAAGCCCACTATCAAGGCCCATCAATCAACATTTGAGCAGGCCATTTACAATCCCAGGTTACACCCATCCTGACGATGCTTCTCAGGCCGTATAGTACATACACGTGAGACAACTGTCTCACAACCGTCACTAACAGTTAAATGTACAATCTGACATATGATAGTGGGAAACACACGATTGATATTATAGAAAGCAAGCACTATTGTAACACCCCCAAAAAGGGTCGCAGCGGAATAAGGGTCTGAGAGTGTTACATCATAGATCAATAGCACAAGATGAGAGAACGACCTCTATATGAGTCGTTTGAAAATGATACATTGGATTAAATAAATTGTTTGTTACAAAAGCCCAAAGATTAACTTGTTCATCCTTAAATTGCAAAGATTTTAATACATAACAGATATTCCCAAAATGTAATGCACACAAATCTTTATAGTAATGTGACTCCAAAATGATGACCACCAATGTATCCTTGTTTCTTGTACCTTATTGACCTGAGAAAAACATGCTTTAAAACGTCAACATAAAGTTGGTGAATTCACAGGTTTAAGTATTGTATAAAGTAGGACCACAAGATTTCAAAGTGTAAGACATGTAACACATACAATATCTCAAAATGTAATTACGCATGCGCTAAGCTCATGACATTGAAGCTATAACATGTATGTATGCAAATGAATGCAAATAATATGCCCGTGTAGATGTTCAACCCGCAACATCTAAAGTCCGACATGGTATATGTTCGTCGTTTCGGTACCGCCAAAACTAGTGAGCGCTACTCACCCGAACGGGGATGTCAATCTCAAATAGATCTATTCATAACATTCGCGCTTACAACCAGTAATTAACAGTTCATGATTCATGGGCATAGTGGGTTATAGCTACTTAGGCAAACTCGTAATTTGTTTAAAGTGTACTTGCGTCCATATGTAAAACAATGCATGTTTCTCACCCCGAGAATTGTAAATCATTGGAATCGTATAAAAATAGGGCTATGAACTCACCTCAAGTGAATGGATTGATTATATAAATCAACTAAGTATATCGTCTTGCGAAATTCGAATGCAACCTAATTAATTATAGGCCGTATGAGTATAATGTATTTAATATAAATACAACATCATAAGTTATAGAGTTACATCACCACCCACTAGTTTTTGTTTAATTTATAAAAGTCAAAACAATATTTAAATTGTACTTGTTAAATAAATGTTTAAGTATTTGATTCCGTAAAGAAAATATTATTGTTGTCCGACAATTGATTATTTGTTAATAATAAATGATCTAATATTTTTATCGTTTATATAATGATATTATATAAATAGTTTAATGGTTTTATAAAATAATATTTATAAAGTTAAAACGTATATAAATATTATATAATTGATACTACAATATTTCTTAACATTTTTATAGCCCAAACGGACCCGAAAATACTCGTAAATCACTTTTTATATTTCTAACAGATTGCTACATTTTTATAAAAATCACAGAAAATTATTTATAAAAATTAATTAGTTTTATAATTTCTATTTATCCGAAATCTTTAAAACTCATAACTCACTCATTTTAACTCCGTTTCGCGTGTTCTTTATATGTATGGAATCGTGACGAGATAAACTATGCAAATAAAATACTCACAGATTTTATAAAAATCTGTGTCGAAACAGTAAATTCAAAACACTTTATAAAATTATTTTTATAACTTTAAATCTTACGAAAATCGTATCTCCTTCGTTATAGCTTTGTTTTTCGAGTTTCTTATATGCTTGGAATACTCATAACATGTACTATCATTATAAAATATCTATATATTTTTATCAGATCCGAAACAGTGCCAGTTTTTATAAAAACACTTTTATATATTTAATTATCGTAATCTTATAAATATCATAACTTCCTCGTTATAGCTTCGTTTTTCGAGTACCTTATATCCTTGGATTCCTTATGAAATGTAATATTTTAATAAAATACTTCCAGAATTTATAAAATTTTGAATCTAAATAAAATACTCAAAACAGTTCGTATATATATGTAAAGTATAAACTAGTTTTTATAAATTATTACTTGGTTAAATTTGTACAAGTCCTCCAAGTTAATTTATACCACATCTTTGGTACATTTTAGGTCCTCTAAATTGTGCCCATCATTTTATGTCCAAGTAACATGTCCTCATAATAATCTATATATAAACTTTATAATAAACTTATTAACAATTAATTTATCCATGAACTTTATAAATTAATCCACACTTATATAAAGTGTGTTTTTGCATTTTAAACATCATTTCACCATAAATAAATATTTTATAAATCCACAAAACAAACCCTAAGTGATGATTAACAAATATAACATGATATAAAATATGAAATTGAATAATTAGAAATATTAGGGTTATATCTAGACCTTAATGAAGATGTATAAAGATGCTACACAAATCAAACCCATGTATTTAGCCCTAAATACTTCCAAGAAAACCCTAGTTTCCTCTTGATAGAAACCCTTGCAAAAAAATTCCTAAGCTTCCAATATACCTTGATTCACCTTAGATATTACTACTAACAATACTAGTACACTTGTATCTTTGTAAAATCAAAAACTATCAAAACCCTAAATTGCAAAGGTTGGCTATGGGTTGTGAGTGTCTAGAGAGAGTTTGTGTGTGTTTTGTTTACTTGAATTTGTAAAGAGTATGTTAGCCTTCCTAAGACTTGCCTTTTATAGCCAAGTGGTAATGCAAAACAACCTCAAACATACCATTAACTAGGAGGTGGTAAAAGTATAAGTTGTAAGGGATTGTAAGGTGTTCTCCTCCTAGGAGGAGGGAACAGTTAGAATGGGAGGATAGGGTACTTTGATGTGCCAATTTATAGAGTGATGGGATTAAGGTAGTACCTTGTGTAAGTTATAACAAAGTGAGATGAGA
The DNA here is from genome assembly GCA_026074375.1 of Tanacetum coccineum. Taxonomy (NCBI): domain Eukaryota; kingdom Viridiplantae; phylum Streptophyta; class Magnoliopsida; order Asterales; family Asteraceae; genus Tanacetum; species Tanacetum coccineum. The sequence continues at coordinate 3,846 of BQNB010094287.1, read as the reverse complement.
TTAGTGGGTTTTAAGGATTTAATTTATGTGTATATGGTATATCCGGCCTAATGGTTATAATAAGTGAGAAATGAGTTAATTTTTGGGCATTTGGTATAATAGTGGGTATTTGTTTGAGTATAGATAGGTATAGGTACTTCCCGGTATGCCTAGATGTATTTTATTGCGAAACATAGACGCTTTACGTAACAAATAAAAATATAATATGAAAAGTTATAAATTATCCTCATAATAATTATATAACACTTGGTTGACGTAAACTTTTACTTTTTTGATGTCCGTTTACGTTGAATGTTGATTTTTAGTCGTAAAATGACCTGAAATAACGGATTGTTACAGTCTTCCCCCGTTAAAGGAGCCTTGTCCGCAAGGCTCAAGATGCGGCACTTGTCAAGGGTGCGGTTTTTGTGAAGAGATGCGGATACTTATTTCGGAATTGATCTTCACGTTCCCATGTGAACTCAGGACCTCTCCTAGAGTTCCATCGGGCCTTGATAATAGGGATGCGGCTTTGCTTCAACCGCTTGACTTCACGATCCATAATCTCTACTGGTTCTTCAACGAAGTGTAGCTTATCATCAATGTGTATTTCATCCTGCGGAATTGCCAATGGCTCGTCAGATAAACATTTCTTTAAGTTAGATACGTGAAACGTACTATGAACCCTGCTTAGTTGTTGAGGAAGTTCTAGTTTATAAGTAATGGTTCCCACTTTTGCCAACACCTTGAAAGGGCCAATATGCCTTGGGTTCAACTTCCCTCGTTTGCCAAAACGTATAACCTCTTTCCAAGGTGATACCTTCAACATTACTCGGTCACCAACTTGAAATTATTAAGGCTTACGCCTCACATCAACGTAACTCTTTTGGCGATCACGAGCGGCTTGGATTCTTTGCTTGATCTGAACGATTTTCTCGGTTGTCTCGCGAAATCCGAATGCAACCTAATTAATTATAGACCGTATGAGTATAATGTATTTAATATAAATACAACATCATAAGTTATAGAGTTACATCACCACCCACTAATTTTTGTTTAATTTATAAAAGTCAAAACAATATTTAAATTGTACGTGTTAAATAAATGTTTAAGTATATATATCCGTAAAGAAAATATTATTGTTGTCTGACAATTGATTATTTGTTAATTATACATGATTTAATATTTTTATCGTTTATATAATGATATTATATAAATAGTTTAATTGTTTTATAAAATAATATTTATAAAGTTAAAAACGTATATAAATATTGTATAATTGATACTACATTATTTCTTAATGTTTTTGTAGCCCAAACGGAACCGAAAACACTCGTAAATCACTTTTTACATTTCTAACAAATTGTTACATTTTTATAAAAATCACATAAAATTATTTATAAAAATTAATTAGTTTTATAATTTATGTTTATCTAAAATCTTTAAAAACTCATAACTCACTCATTTTAACTCCGTTTCGCGTGTTCCTTATATGTATGGAATTGTGACGAGATAAACTATGTAAATAAAATACTCACAAATTTTATAAAAATCTATGTCAAAACAGTAAATTCAAAACAGTTTATAAAATTATTTTTATAACTTTAAATCTTACGAAAATCGTATCTCCGTCGTTATATCTTCGTTTTTCGAGTTTCTTATGCTTGGAATCCTTATAACATGTACTATCATTATAAAATATCAATATATTTTTATCAGATCTGAAACAGTGTCAATTTTTATAAAACTACTTTTATATCTTTAATTATCGTAATCTTGTAAATATCATAACTTCTTTGTTATAGCTTCGTTTTTCGAGTTCCTTATATTCTTGAATTCCTTATGAAATACTTCCGGAATTTATAAAATTTTGAATCTAAATAGAATATTCAAAACAGTTTGTATATATATATATATATAGATCCCTTATGAAATACTTCCAGAATTTATAAAATTTTGAATCTAAATAGAATATTCAAAACAGTTCGTTACAAGTCCTCCAAGTTAATTTATACCACATCTTTGGTACATTTTAGGTCCTCTAAATTGTGTCCATTATTTTATGTTCAAGTAAAGTGTCCAAGTAACTTGTCCTCATAATAATCTATATATAAACTTTATAATAAACTTATTAACAATTAATTTATCCATGAACTTTATAAATTAATCCGCACTTATATAAAGTGTGTGTTTGCATTTTAAACATCATTTCATCATAAATAGTTATATATTCAAATCATAAATAGGCTCATTATATTTTATAAATCCACAAAACAAACCCTAGGTGGTGATTAACAAATATAACATGATATAAAATATGAAATTGAATAATTAGAAAGATTAGGGTTATGTCTAGACCTTAATGGAGATGTATGAAGATGCTACACAAATCAAACCTAAGTATTTAGCCCTAAATACTTCCAAAAAAAACCCTAGTTTGATTATGAAAACCCTAGTTTCCTCTTGATAAAAACCCTTGCAAAATCAATACCTAAGCTTCCAATATACCTTGAATCACCTTAGATATTACTACTAACAATACTAGTACACTTGTATCTTTGTAAAATCAAAAACTATAAAAACCCTAAATTGTAAATGTTAGCCGTGGGTTTTGAGTGTCTAGAGAGAGTTTGTGTGTATTTTGTTTACTTGCATTTGTAAAGAGTATGTTACCCTTCCTAAGACTTGCCTTTTATAGCCAAGTGGTAATGCAAACCAACCCTAAACATACCATTAACTAGGAAGTGGTAAAGGTACAAGTTGTAAGGGTTTATAAGGTGTTGTCCTCCTCCTTAGGAGGAGGGAACGGTTGAAATGGAAAGGGAGGGTAATTTGATGTGCCAATTTATGGAGTAATGGGATTAAGGTAGTACCTTGTGTAAGTTATAACAAAGTGAGATGACATTAGTGGGTTTTAAGGATTTAATTTATGTGCATATGTTGTATATCCGGCCTAATGGTTATAATAAGTAAGAAATGAGTTAATTTTTGGGCATTGGGTATAATAGTGGGTATTTGTTTGAGTATAGATAGGTATATGTACTTCCGGGTATGCCTAAATGTATGTTATTGTGAAACATAGACGCTTTACGTAACCAATAAAATATTATATGAATATAAATTATCCTTGTAATAATTATATAACACTTGCTTGACGTAAACTTTTACTTGTTTGATGTCCGTTTACGTTGAATGTTGATTTTTTGTTTACGCGATTTAACTAAACGATAAAAATTAAAAGCAAACACGTAAAACCCTAAAAATAAATAATGGCAAGAATGGAGTCGTAAAATGACCTGAAATAACGGATTGTTACAACTATCATGTATGAGTTAAGGTTGTGAGGCCACATGTCCTTGTCAGCTCATCAAATTATCAACGTGTGGCCTCCCCAAAGCCGTTGATCATTCATCATGTGATTACCCTTAAATCCTAAATGTCTTTCGATAAATAAAAGGCATCTCACACATAAAAAAAAGGATCCACATCCTCTCACATCATTTGACACATAATGTTTCACAAAGTAAACACACACTTATATGGTTTGGTAGAGTGTTACCCAAGCCTCTTGATTCTTAATCATTCCTTTAGTTCCTTACCATTCAATACGGGACATCGTTCCTTACCATTCAATACGGGACATCGAACAATACAACAATCCCAAAACATCTCTTAATCACGTGTTACATACCTTACGTGAACACTTTATATCAAAACACATTAAGATTTATGCTAAAGTTACATGTACGCATATAGATACATAAATAGTTTGTTTGTATATCATCACCAAATTTATCCATCAACTAGAACACTGGAATTAATTTTAGATTTTTTGATTTAATGATGTATAGTTGTTTCTGGATGTTT
>BQNB010094286.1:0-23271 GCA_026074375.1 Tanacetum coccineum | reverse complement strand
GGGGTGTTTGATTTTGCTTTTAGAAGAAATGAAAAGAAAAACTGGTATATGGCATTTGTATAGGTGACGCTCCTCGATATATTTGGGAGCATTCTCTTTTACTAAATCTTTGATCCAGTTTTTGATGATTTTTATGAAGCAGTAACATTTTAATTTTCATTTTGTGAATTAAAAATAGTTAAATATTTCGGAATTAAGTAATTAAGTTGTCGAGTGAAAAAGAGTGGATTTAATTTTCTATGAGACTATCAGACACACATTCATCGTACAAGTAGATTCAATATGACGTTAATTTCATAGGTGTGAGTTATAAAACGAATCCATATTCTTATCATCTTGAAATTTGACGTAAGTATTTCCATGTTCTTATCATCTTGAAATTTGGTAATTGGATAGAATAATGATATTACCTATATTTTGATTAATGAATTAACTGCATATTGAAAATCCGCCTAACTCTTACGTTGACTCATAATAAAAGAAAGAAAAATATTTTTTATAAGATGTATTTCATAATTCCAAATCCTAGATGCAGATAATTGAAAGTTCCTATTTAAGAGGTTTAGGTAGAAAGTCGGCGATGTTATATTCGGACGAAACTGTTTTGATGGACATGTTCCCTTTTTGAATATTGTCGCGAAGGAAATGATGATGGCTTTCGATGTGTTTTGTATGCGAGTGTTGCACGGTATTTTTGCTTAAGTCAATTACGCCCTTGTTGTCACACATAATCGGATTGTCTTCGTAGTCGATAAGAGCTTGTTTCATCTATAGTGCTTGTTGACATGTCTTTCCAGCGCTTACGTATTCGGTTTCGATAGTGGGTATAGCAAGTGTTGTTTGTTTCTTAGAAAACCACGATCTTAAACAACATCCCATGAATGTACAAACGTCACTTGTAGTTTTTCGATCCACATAATCTCATGCATGATCAATGACGCGGTCGTTTTAAATGCACCAGGTTTTACAACTCCCTAGGTAGAGTACCTACCCGTTGTAGTGTAGTATAGGCAAGACTCAAGGGTTGTTATCGTTCTCTAGGGGAATAGGTTGGGAAGGCTCGAACAAAATGTAACTAAGGTCTATAGGGTTGAAAGGAGATTATTTTTGTATTTTTATATTTTTATAAAAGCAATTAAAATTCTGGTTTTGAGAGGTTTTGGTTTTAACTAATTAAACAATTAATAAATCTAAACTACTTTGGTGGGAACTCGATAGGAAAACAAACGTATTTACTTAATCATGCATTACTCCTTAGTTTGCTTCTCCTGAAGAGTTTCCAAAGTGATCATGGTGGTGAGTTCAAAAATAACCAACTCCGTACACTTTTTGCTAATCATGGCATCCAACTTTGTTTTTCTAGCCCAAAAACCTCTCAACAAAATGATAAAGCCGAACGGATGATACGCACCATAAATAACGTCATGCGTACGCTCCTCTTTCAAGCAAACCTACCATCGTCATATTGGGTCGAGGCTCTACATATGGCAACTTACATCCTTAACCTTCTCCCTTCAACCGCCATAAACAACGGAATCCCCTTCATAAGATTTTTTCAAAAAGAACCCGACTACTCCTGTTTACGCATCTTTGGATGCCTTTGTTATCCTCATCTTCACTCACCTCACAAACTTGCACCATGTCACCTCCGTTGCCTAGACCTTGAAACCAACAAAATTATTCTCTCTTGATATGTCACCTTCGATGAAACCAAATTCCCATACAGATCCATGGCACCCTCCTCCTCACCATCATATATGTTTCTAGACCCTACAACATCCCTTCTCCTTCACCGCGTTATATCTGATCCTACTACCAACCCTCCTCCACATCCTCACACGACCCCCATACCAATCCCCTACTGCTAACACCCAATCGAGTAAGTTTGATTAGCCCAATACCCAAACCACTACCTTATCCAATGCAACCTAAAACCAAACCAACACCACCACTCAATCGGCCCAAAATACACAGCCCGATAACCAAACCCATAGCCCGCCTTCTACAATTCACCATTCCAGCCCAACGACGCAAGCCCAAAACCTCACTCCTACGCCCTTAACACCATAGCCCACCAACAGCCCATCGGGCCAACCGTCACAACCCGTTAATAAACCCCCTCAAACTCATTGTATGGTCACTAGATCTTAATCGGGCATTGTCAAACCTGTTGATCGCATATCTCTACATACGTTGTCTATTTCTCCTATCCCTAAATCTCATTTCTTGCTCTAAAAGACCCTATTTGGTGTAGTGCTATGTATGATGATGATGACGTCAAATAACATCTATTTTATAGCATCATTTATCCCATGTAAATTACCCATTTTGTATCATTATTGCAAGAATTGGTACTTAATTGTTTATATTTGATATTTGTAGTAATTATGGAGCACTTTGTGAAGATTCACTAAAGGCATGCATTATGGAGCTAAACAAAGAAATCTAAAGATTACTATTCTGACAACCCATACACTGTATCCAACAAGGAAGATACGGCGTATCCGTGCCTATACTTCATAAATAACCATGAACGATTGAAGACCCAATACGCCGTATCCTGAAGATTAAATACGCCGTATCAAAGGTCAAACACTAGAAGATTCTGAAAGATATCTACAGTGGTCCCTACTCTAAGAAATCCCCAACACGCCGTATTGACATCACTCAATACGGCGTATCAAAGAAATTCAAGACACTATAAATATAAAACCCAAAACACAATTTTTAGGTGTGCTTAAATATATTTTTGATACCCTAACCACAAAAGCCGATTTTCAGAAGGCAAGAAGAGCAAAGAAGGTCTTGCAACGTGTTTAACTCAATAGGAAACACCTTGTAATCATCTATACTCTAATAGTCGTTCAATTTTTGGTATCATTCGTTTAACTTGGTTAGGTTACCTTGGTTGATTCGTTTATTATGTTTGTATTCGATACAATGGTTATTGGCTAATACCTTTAGGTATTAGCCATGTTTATGAAGATTTAACTTTGGGTTTGTTTATATCGATTGCTTAATTTATCATTGATTTTTGATTATGTTTATCAATTTTTACTTGTTTATATGCTTAAGTATGCGACCTATCATTGAATTGGATCTAAGAATGCAAAATATAAAGCTATCTAGATGCCGGGATAGCTCTCCATATCTGTAATTTATATATCTAGAATCATAGGATCAAAAATATTGACCTATCTTTACCATTGCTTTAGTGAACAAGTTGGACTAGCAGGTGACCTGGGATCAACAAATAATGTTCTAATTCCCTTGGTAAAGACTCAGACAATGGACTACTAGTATATAAAGAGTCGTTAAGCACTAAGTAGGTAAAGTCTCGTTGAGCTAGGGTTTAATAAGATCATCATTATTAATCTCTTAAGATAGATTATAATCAACAAGAATTACTTTATGCGGATGCGTTTAATTTTGATAGAATTTGTGTGTCTAGGTTTTGGGAAGAAGTACCACCTAAATCTAGGAATGACATACCCTTCGAGATAAGACAATCATTGCACTAATAAACAAACCAAAGTTCTATTTGATTAATCATGGTTAATACAGTTTCCTTATAATTGGCCTGATCGCTCTTCTATCTTCTAATTATCAGCTTGCTTGTGTTATTGTAACTAAAGTAGATTTAAGTTACCACCAATCCCGTGCCAGTCTCTTAGAATGAAAACCCCCCTTTTCACATTAGAATTAGGACTAACTTAGAATTAACTTAACCTACGACTAACATAGAATAGATAATTAGAACTAACTTAATTAACTAAAATACTGATAGAACTAAGAATTAACGCTCTCGCTCTTAGTGATCGACACCCTACTTACCAATGAAGCTACATTTGATCGGGTAAACTGCTTGTTAGTGTTGTTTTTAGGTATAGTCAGCAAAATATAAATTATAAAACTTGATACATAAAATACCTACCCTCAACCACACATCAAGTTTTTGGCGCCGCTGCCAGGGAGTGAAGTTGTTTAATTTTTATTTTTATTAGTATTTTGGTTTTAACCTAGATTAACATAATTTAGATTAGTTTAAATTTATGTGTTTTTGATTATTTTTGTTTGTTTTTTTATTTTCTGCATCATTTTATTGTTCTTTGTACACGTTCTGGTCGAATATCAGATACGGCGTATTCACGAGTTGAATACGGCGTATCTAATTTTCTCAACCAATACAACGTATTATGTTCAACCGATCAATATGGCGTACTCAGTCAATTGAATACGGTGTATTGAACACTTGACGCATCATCAGCTTTAATTCTTCCATATTCCATTTCCATAACTAGTTTTTTGTATTTACAATCTTTCGAGAAAATCCTGTTGATATTCTTGCCTTTGTTACATATCGTGCTAATTCAAAGGGTAGATTGAAGAAGTAATGTCAGGAACTATGACGGATTCAACCATGGAAGAATTCATGACTGAAAGCCGAGCAAATTATTATTCAGGAATCACAAATATTACGGTTAATGGGAAAGCTACTTATGAATTAAAATGAGGATTCCTTGATGATTTGCGCAATAATGCCTTCAGCGGGACTAATGGAGAAGACACGGTCGAACATATTGAAAACTTCCTTAAGATTGTTGATCCTATTATTTTGCCCAATGTAAATTATGAACGACGTAGGCTTGTTGTTTTCCAATCTCACTCACTAGGGATGTGAGCAAATGGTTGAGTGAATTAAAAGGCTCGGTTACTAGTTGGGTGGATTTGACTGAAATTTTTTTGGAAAATATTACCCGCCTTCTCGTACGGGTAGAATGATTGAGGCTAAAGCAAAGTGGGGTTCAACTGATATTTTGTTCGAAAATAGGTTGGGTTCCAAATTTACCAACCATAAGATGATGGATCAATTCACTAAAAATGCTTTATGGGATTACTGAAAAATAGGTGGTGATGAAGTTACATCAACAAATGTGAGGGTTTGTAATCTTGAAAAAGAATTCCCAGGTGACGACAAAGAAATTGTTGAAGTCTTTAAAATCAAAATTGACATATTTGACTATGAGACACCTCTATGCAAGAACTTTAAAGAATTCAATTATCTTCTCAAAGTTGATGTAGAAAACAAGAAGGAGGTTGAATAGTTTACCGCTTTTTAATTTAGTGTAACGTTTGTTTATAAAAACTTAGATTCGATTTTATGTGATCTCAATGTACACCCAATATGAACAATTTAGCTAAGAAAATTACTAACAAAAATAAGCAATATAAAAGTGCAAGTAAAGAGACGAGAGTTAGAAAGATCAAAGCACAACACAAGGATTTATAGTGGTTCGGTAACGAAGCTCCTCTTCGCCCTACTCCACTCCTCGAGTACCCAACTCAAGAGTTCTCTTCACTATGTCAACAAACTCCCTTTAGGCGGAGAAAACCATACACACGTAGCTTACACCAATTTTCGACACTAAGCCAAATATCGAGTCCTAATCTTAGCTAGAACCAATCTACCACACACTTTGTATTTTGAGGCCTAAAATACTAACCGCACTAACACAAGATCACTTCACCTAAACACTAACACGGTCACTCTAATCTAGCTATTCACTTCACGATCACCCTGATCTAACTATTACACACAATTACACAAGATATAAATGAATTACAAGATTACAACACAATCGTAACGATGTTACAAGAACACTAACTAAGCTATAATACTTTGTAACTTGATGGTAAGAAGTATTATTCTCTTTCACTTGAGGATCTAAGCTTGAATCAGTTGGAAACAAATACTTAGGATTAAATGATCAAAGGATGTATGGAAATGTGTTTGATGTTTTAAACAAAAAGAAAATGAGGGCAAAATGTGAGAAATCTGTGAGAAATAGTTCACTATTTATAGGCAGAGCTGGGAGCTGTTTTTCATGGCCGACCCTCTTAGCTTCTATGTCGGCCCCCTTATCACTAAGGGGGCCACCCTTACCTATAAGAGGGCCGCCCACAGTAGAACGCTCCCATTTTTGTCTTTTCCAAGGGAGGTGTTTTCTGGATCAGTTTTATACAATTTTAGGTGAAAATTTAAATTCAAAAAAAAAAAAAAATAATATTTATTTTGAATAAAACATTTTTTGTAAATACCAAAAATGTTTTGTGTATGTTTTAAAAAATGCTTCTTACAGTTTATAAAAATGTAAGGTTTAGAAAAAATAAATTCCTTTAATCACAAATACATTGAATTAGGTTAGTGCAATGTGATGAAGATGGGAGATGATTAAGGATAGTTGGACATTGTGAGAAATCTAGACCAAGGAATGTTTGTGAGTTCTGGGAAAGGATAGCTGGGTCTAGGTGAAAGAGGGTCAAAAAGCAGAAGGAAATAGTAAAATTCGTGTTCCAGGTGGCCGACCCCTATACCTATGTGACCGGGCCCCTTATCACTAAGGGGGCCGCCCTTTATAGCTTAGGGGGCCGCCACCTGGAAAAGTCCAGGTTGTCTAAATTTTTGTTTTCTTGCAGAAAATGGTAAAAGGGGGACTATTTGGTGGCCATTTTGCAGCAAGTCCTGGTTTATATGGCAATTAAGACTAGTTTATACACACATTTATCAAGCAAAAGTATATGTATTAGCATGCAAATAAACCTTCACAACTAGTAGGTAATTAACATGAGATTAATATGTAATGAGATGCATTTTAATCGAAACATGGGATGACCGTAAAAGGTTATTGACTTAGTGGTTTTGATTGTTCTTTTTAATGTGTTGACTTGATTTACAAATATTTACTAAGTTTCTAAACAAGTCATATCTATATGTTTATGATGTGGATTTTAAATCCTAGCGAGTGCCTATATGCAACAAATGTGGTGTAACGATTATTTCGACTCTAAATAAAACCTAAAAAATAATCCAAACGCCCCTTGATTTTATTTTGCTCAATCAAGAGTGTCGAAAACTATATATTAGATTATGCATTTTAGCAAAAAGTGTGAGATCATTATGCATGCATGAAAAACGTTTTTAGCATATATCAACAATGTATGAAAGTAATTTTCATGAATTCCTAGTCGTGAGAAATTTTTCGTGAAATACATTGGGAATATATATATATATATATATATATATGTTATATATAAAAACACATAAGTTTTAAAACTAAGGCTTTGCAAAACAAAATTTTATACGTATTTATGAAATCCTTGATTTCGTGTGATAATAACTAATTTCTTAGTTAACTATAAGACTTATGAGAAATTCTCAATCTTTAATTTTGTGCAAAATAGAGTCCTAGACACATAATTGAGAGAATGTTAATTTCCCCCCCCCGAAATTCTACAACACTGTCAAAAAAAAAAAAAAAAAAATGGCCGAACCCCTTATGTGTGTGGCCGTGTCCCCTCATCACTAAGGGGTCCGCCTATCTGACGATTTTTTGTTTTCCTAATTTTTCGATTTTGGCATTGATTCTGGCGGATTTTGGTTGTAGTTCCATGTTTTATTGAGTTAGTTAAGTTTTTATTATGGTATTCTAGTTACTTAACAAATTTAATCGATTTGTTCCATCATTCCTAGACGTAGACGTAAGTAATTAAAAGGTTCACGTTTAAAGGGTTTAGTTAGAATGTCGGAAATGTTATCTTTCGACGAGACTTTTTCTATGGAAATATTTCCTTTTTGAACATTGTCACGAAGAAAATGGTGAAATATGTTTGGTGCGAGAGTGTTGAAGGGGATTTTTACTTAAATCTATAGCTCCTTTGTTATCACACATTATAGGAATATCATCTAGATTAATGCCATAATCTATGAGAGCTTATTTCATCCATAGTGCTCGTTGGTATGCCTTTCTGGCGCTTATGTATTCAGCTTCGGTAGCGGAAATAGCAAGAGCGTTTTGCTTCTTCGAAAACCAAGATGCTAAACAACATCCCATAAACGTATAAATACCGCTAGTGCTTTTTTAGTCCATATAATCTCCCGCATGATCAGAGTCTGCATATACTATGATTTCTATGTCGGACCCCTTAGGATACCATAATCCTAAGTGCATAGTGCCTTTAATGTATCGGAAGATACGTTTAACCGCTTCAAGATGAGAGGTTTTGGGATCCTCTTGGAAGCGGGCACAAAGGCAAACACTAAACATCATATCAGTCCTACTTGCCATTAAGTATGGTAAACTACCTATCATACCTCTATATTAAGTACTATCTACAGACTCACCTTCTTCGTCTTTTGTGAGTTTGGTTTCCGTAGACATAGGAGTTTTCATAGGTTTAGATTCTTTTAATCCAAATTTATTAAGCATTTCTTTTATATATTTTGATTGATTAAAAATATACATTTTTCTAATTGTTTTATTTGTAATCCTAAGAAAAAGTTTAGCTCGCCCATCATACTCATTTCAAACTCATCGTGCATGATCTTGGCAAAATCATCACACAATTCTTGACAAGTTCAACCGAATATGATGTCGTCGACATATATTTGAACAATTATAAGATTGGAATTTTTCTTTTTAGTAAAGAGTGTGTTATCTACCATTCCCATATTATAGTCATGGTTAATAAGAAAGGCTTTTAACCTATCGTACCAAGCTTTAAGAGCTTGTTTGAGTCCGTATAGCGCTTTCTTGAGTCTATAAACATGATTAGGTTTTGCGAAGTCAATGAATCCTAGAGGTTGTGCCACGTAAACCTCCTCATCGATAAAACCATTAAGGAATGCACTCTTCACGTCCATTTAAAATAGTTTGAAGTCTAGAGCACATGCCTAAGCTAATAAAATTCTTATGGATTCTAATCTAGCTGCGGGTGCATAAGTTTCATCATAATCAATTCCTTCTTGTTGATTATAACCTTAGGCTACTAACCTAGCTTTATTTCTTGACACTACACCATTCTCGTCAAGTTTATTTCTATATACCCACTTAGTTCCAATAATAGTCATATTCTTAGGATTTGGAACTAATTCCCAAATAGCATTAGCTACAAATTGGTTTAACTCTTCTTGCACTGCAACTATCTAACTTTCATCTTTCAAAGCTTCCTTTATATTTTTAGGTTCTATGGTTGAAAGAAAACAAAAGAAATTACTTTTATCTTGAGCTTGTGATCTAAAAGTTCTTTGATTTAGGTTACCAATAACATTTTCTAGTGGATAACTCTTAGATTCTTTATATTTATGATTTCATTATTTTCTAAAGACTTGTCTTCAGCATCATTACCTAAGGGTCTCGTTTTATTAACCTCAATAGCTTCTTCATTGACTAAATCATCATCTTCCAAAGGTAATGTTTTAGGCAGGGGAAGTTTTTCATCGAATGTCACATTTAAGGATTCTTCGACTCTCATGGTTTGTTTATTTATAATTATATAAGCTTTACTATTTTGCGAATATCCTAGGAAAACACCTTCGTAAGACTTTGGGTCGAACTTGGTGAGATAGTCTTTTGTATCAAGGATGAAGCACTTGCTTCCAAATACTTTAAAGTAGTTAAGATTAGGTTTCCTACCTTTTAATAACTCATATGGAGTTTTTCCTAGAATATGTCTAATTGAAATCCTATTAATTATATAAGTTGATGTGTCGACCGCGTTACACCAAATTTTTTGTGGAACGGCTTGTTCATTTAACATTGGGTTATTACTCATTTCTCTGTAAGTACGATTCTTTCATTTCTACTAACCCTCGCATTTGTATTGTGTATTAACAGAGGGGTAGCAGAAAATTGTGAAGATAGAGATCCTTAGCATCACAATACTTTCGAATTGATACTTCATTAGATTCAAATTCCCCAACCATTGATGTATTCTAATTGACACTATGAAACATCCTAATTTGTTTTGAATCATTTTGCTAAATATTTTGAATTTTTTAAAGGCTTCGGTTTTATTTCCTAGAAATCTAGTCCATGAAAATCAAGAATAATCGTCTACGATTACTAAGGTATATCGGTTTCCTCCATAACTCCGAATGGCGGATGGACCGAATAAGTCCATATGTAATAGTTCTAAGCATCTAGTTTTCGAAACGATATTTTTGGCTTTATGACTAGCATGAGCTTGCTTTCTAATTTTGCAAGCGTCACAAAAGTGTCGGTCGAAATTAAGTTTAGGAAGATTTCTAACTAACTCCTTAGATACTAGAGATTTAATTAATAGCATATATGCGTGACCTAATATCCTATACCATAGAGTGGAATTTTCGTCTAAGGTTGCAAGATATAATTTATATTCTGGCTTATTTCCTAGTTTCATCACATATAATCCTCTTTTTCTAATTCCTCTACCTATCAACTTTTCGTCTTTAATTATTTTGCTATTGTGTTCGATGAATATTACTTTGCACTTATTATCACATATTTGACCAACACTTAGCAAGTTAAATTTTAGATTATCTACATGCTTAACATTTTCAATAACGAGGGAGTCATGAGAAATCGTACATTTGCCTATGATGTTACCACGTAAAGTGCTTCCGAATATAATGTTACCTCCATTGTATGCTTAGTATGTGGAAAATAGCTTTCGGATACCCGTTATGGGTTTAGAGCATCCACTATCTTTAATCCACTCGTCGGGCTCCAAATTTATTCCCAAGCATAACTATTTAAATTACATAACAATTCAAACATTTGGTCTCCAATATCTCATAGGTCCAACATTGTTAGTGCTGAACATATTTTGCATATGTTGCATTTGATTCGGATACATATAGGGTGGACATATTTCCTATGGAATATAGTTTGGTTGTTGTGAATAATTCCACATTGAATTATTATTAGACTAATTTTGTCTATCTTGATTTCTCCTAGGTTGTGGTGTTCTAGACCGAGGATGAGAATTATTAGTCCTTTTTGGAGGAGGAGTTTTTTTTATCTCATTTCGGGCTTGGTAAATCCAACACTGGGTTTTAGCGAAGGTTTATAAATGCTTTTTACATCATCGTCACTTGCAATGGGTACTTTAATAAGTATATATTTGGGTTTTGGACTTGAATTTAATTCTACGGATTTTTCTTTAATAGACTTAGGTTCAATTTCTTTTGATTTTACAAAGTTTGTTTGTTTAGTCTCACTCGTTGATGCTTCGGCCGAATTAAATCTTAGACCCTATTTATCTCCGGATGATTTTTGAAATCTTAACATTTTCTTAAGTGACTTTCATTGAATTGATTAAGTTTAGATATTTCGTCCTTAAGTTTTTCGTTTTCATTTCTAAGAGTTTCACATGTTTTACATTCAAGATTAACAACTTTGTTTTTCTCAAATATAGACACTTTTTCTTTTAGTTCGAGAACTTCATTTTTTAATCTATTTTTAATTTGTTTTAGTGTTTTATTTTTAGCCATGACTTTTAGACCTAATTTGCATAAACGATTATATTCAATATCGAAGTCTTTTTCATCTAACGATGATAAGTCATCACTAAAAAATTCGGTTTTGGAAAGAACCTCATTTGATGATTGAGCCACAAGACAAGTTTCGTCATTAGTCTTTTCTTTTTCATCTTCGTCGCTATCACTCCATGTCCCCCCAACGAAAGCTCTTTGATTATTGTTTCCTGATGGTTTTGGGCATTCTCCGATGAGATGATTTGAATCTCTACATCTAAAGCATTTTCTTTCACTTACCATTTTTGTCATCTTTACCTCTTTGTAATTACTTTCTTTTATCTCATGGTTGTCTTACAAATGGCGTATTCTTCGTCTTCACTATCGGAAATCAAACTTTCTTCATCACTAAATTTCTTTTAAGCCTTCAATGCAAGAGATCTACTTTGTTCTTTTTTCCCTTGACTATTTCAGAATCTTTCTTTATTATTACTTCATAAAAGTTCAAATTACCAATAAGTTCGTCAATTGATAATGATGTCAAATCTTTCGATTCTTCAGTCACCATAACTTTTGCACGCCATTTAGGATGAAGTGCCCTAAGAAATTTGCTAACATAATTCTTGCTAGAAAAACCTTCATCAAGTGTTTTTAGACTAGTAATAATAGTATTAAATCTACCAAAAGCATTATCTATCGATTCCTCTTCCGGAATCGTAAATTGTTCATATTGTTGAACAAGAAGATCTATTTTCTTATCTTTGACTTGACTATTACCTTGGTGAGTGATTAATAAAGTATCCAAAATTTCTTTTGCGGTTTTGCACATAAAAATTCTTTCATATTCTTTACGTGGCAAAGCATTATAAATGACCATTTTAGCTTCATTATTTTTTACAAGTCTCTTTTTAAGATCATCACCTTGTTTTTCAAATGGCACAATTTTATCCTTTTAAGTTTCGGGATTTGTTTCAATAGGTGGAAAGTCACCATGGATAATAACATGCCAAAGATCTAAATCTTTTGATTTCACATAAGTTTCGAATCTATTTTTCTAATAAATAAATTCATCACTTTCAAATAGTGGTGGTCTTTTTATAGATTTCCCTTCTAAATATTTTTCCGATTCCACAGATCGATTCAAGTTTTAAAATACAATTTATTTTAAAAATCTTGTTTGACATGAGGGGTTGAATAGTTTACAGCTTTTTAATTTAGTGTAACGTTTGTTTATAAAAACTTAGATTCAATTTTATGTGATCTCATTGTACACACAATATGAACAATTTAGCTAAGAAAATTACTAACAAAAATAAGCAATATAAAAGTGCAAGTAAAGAGATGAGAGTTAGAAAGATCAAACCACAACACAAGGATTTATAGTGGTTCGGTAACGAAGCTTCTCTTCGCCCTACTCCACTCCCCGCGTACCCAACTCGAGAGTTCTCTTCACTATGTCAACAAACTCCCTTTAGGCGGCAAAAACCATACACACGTAGCTTACACCAATTTCTGACACTAAGCCAAATGTCGAGTCCTAATCTTAGCTAGAACCAATCTACCACACACTTTGTATTTTGAGGCCTAAAATACTATTTGTGAGGCCTATAAATTTTCTTAACCCACACTACTCAAGATCACTTCCCTAAAATACATGATACTCACGATTAGCTATTCTCTTCTACGTTTCACCATGAATCTAACTATTACACACAATTAACAAGTATAAATGAATTACAGATTACAACACAATCGTAACGTTGTTACGAGACACTAACTATAGATATAATACTTCGTAACTGATGGTAAGAAGCTGTAGCTTCTTCTCTTGCATGAAGGTCTAAGCTGAATACATGGAAACAAATCTTAGGATTTACTGATCAAAGGATGTATGAAAATGTGTTTGCTGTTTTAGAACGAAAGAAGGAAGAGCTGCAAAGGTAAAAATCACATGGGGAACAAAGCCTTTATTTATAGGCAAAACAGGGAGGGCCAAAAAGCATGGCCGGCCCCCTTAGCTCTATGCCCCCCCCCCTTATAACTAAGGGGGCCGCCTTTGCCTATAAGGGGGCAGCCCATAGCCAGACGCTCCCTTATTTGTCTTTTCCAGGGAAGGTGTTTTCTGGAACAATTTTATCCGTTTCAGGGGGAAAATTTGAATTTAACATTTGTTATTTTGAATAAAACATTTCTTATAAATCCAAAAATGTTTTGTGTTAGTTTTAAAAATGTTTGTTACATTTTATAAAAATGCAAGGTTTGATTAAATAGAATAAATTCCTTTTGATCATAAAATATCTCTAATAAGCATTTATTTATTCATACCTTGAAGTGATTAATTTTCGAAATGAAAATTTACGACTAATTACATGTTTACGTTTAATTTTACATAGAGTGTTTTTACATTTTGTGATAATCTAAACGTAGAGAGATCGAAAAATGTTAAATAATCTGTTTTTTTGGGAATCTATTTTCTTGATGACCAGGTGACACAAAATCTATTAATTATAATGCTCTAGATTCTTGGGTACAAGACTATGAAGATTACAAGAACGTTATGGATCTACGAATGACTAAAGCTGTCGCATGGGTTCTAAAAGAACCAAGGTCGGAAAATGGTTCAATAGTACCATATGAACTAATTAATCATATATGCGATTCATTTTGTTATAAGGATGTCAATACTAAATTGCCCACTTGTTGTTCAAACGAAGATGGATTCTGAAATGGAGGAGAATTACCGAGGATGGTTCGAGTTGGGTACATGGACTACTTTCAAGATTATGAATGGTATGATAATTTGATGGATGACAATTTAAAAGAAGAAGCTTTGAAGCAAAAAGCCATTAATGAAAGGTCATGGGGAGATGCAACTCAAAGAGTAATGAACTTTTGCTCATGGTTAAAGAGATGCTTTGAAAACTTTTACGAGCTTGATTATGAGTTATTGGTAAAACTTGAAGACTGTTGGTGGAAGATGAACCATCACAAATGTTCTTCGTTTACTAATTGGAGAAACCATATACGTGGGGCTAACGCGGACACCAATATTAATGCTAACCATAACCCTTACCTAGATGTTTCTAGAATATTTAACAATCATACGGAAAGGAATGATGAAGAAACTATCTGATAAGAAGGGAAGCCGAATGATGATCATGGCATCGGCAACTTTGACAATGACTTGGTTCGGGATAATGCACCTTATCGCGCTAATGAAGAGGAGGTACAATACGAAGGAAATAGGTGTGAATTGCTTAAAATCCCCTCCAAGAACCACCGGTTTACAAGATTAGAAGGCTTAAGATGATCAAGTACTCTTTTGGACTGGGAGATGATTATGTTTCTTTACAAGAACCACCGGTTTACAAGAAATATTTCATATCATGGACGAAGGATGGGTCGTGAAAAGGGCGGAATGAAGAGCGGAAGACAAGTCTAACTTAAAGACTTTAATGTAAATAAAAGTGCTTGTCGGGAGACAACCCAGACTGTTTTCAATTTTTATTGAGTCTGTCTTCCCAGACTTTTGATACAGAGTATCCAGGCTTAATGGATATGGCGTATTAAAGATCTGGACGTTATCCAAGCCTTTATTTTTCTACATTTAAACATTATTTTCATATTTACCTATACGGCGTATTCATAAATATGATACAGCGTATTTGACAAAACTAACCCGTACTTCAGATAATTTTTACAGGTCTCAATACGGCGTATCCTAGTTTTGGGATACGAAGTACCGACTTCCTGTATAGTTTTTGTTTTTGTTTTCTAACCATCGAATACCGAGATAGAATTGCGTTGGTTTTTCTTATACCTTATATAGGAGCTTACCGAAAGAAAATAACGACTTTGGTGGAGTATTTATATTCTAGCATTTAATGTTTGTTGTAGTCATGCTGGAATGCAGACGCATTTACAACACACATTCTTGCTCGCAAACTCAACATGGATAATTCTACTAAGCAAATCCCAGAGGAGTTTCTCGTTCTAATTCTTTTAATTTCCCGTTTTTACTGTTATATTTATACAACGAGGGCGTTGTATATTTCGAGTGGGGGAGGAGAATTAGAACACTTACTTGTCCACATTTTACATTAATATGCTTAAATTATGCCTAAATTAAAAAAAATGAGCATGCTTTTGTGAAATTATTAGTTACATAACCCACACACATAACCCTTGTAAGATATTGTAAGAATTTAGCCTTATTTATTTCTAAATGTTTACCCAAATTCCACAAAATTATGAGTGTGTATGTTGTAAACTTTAGAACTTGGCTTGGTATATCTATTCGAGACCACAATAATAAATACTATTTTTAATAGATGGAGTAACTTGTCTAAACTGGTAAATTTTTATGATTACACTCAAAAAGCCTATATATGCTGTGAAATTAACTAACTACACCGGTTAGTTAACCCCTGTATAAACCCTTTGTTTACTCTTATTTTTAGAGTAAGATTCCCTTAGAAAAACCTGTTAAGCCATTCCTGTCCTTTTCACACCAAATGTTTATTTCGTTACACATTTACACCTTAGCCTACCATGTTAGATTAAGTCCATTAATCAGTTGCTAGTTGCTTTTGTGTAAAGTATGTAGTTTCTGTGTCTTATGTCGTTTTCTATCTCTAGTATGGCCAGGAAATTGCACAACGCAATGGTGATTTACTATCCATGGTTAGGTCAAGAGATTACAACAGTGATTTACTAACCGGGGTGTTGCTAACGTTGTGGCCGAGACTGAATGGCTTCGTAATCTGCTTTGTGAGTTACATTCTCCTCTATCGATTGCCACCATTATCTACTGTGATAACGTCAGTGCCATTTATATGTCTGTCAACCCTGTTCAACATCAACAAACGAAACACATCAAGATCGATATTCATTTCATGTGTGATATGGTTACCGCCTGTAAGGTTAGAGTTCTACATGTACCCTCTCATTATCAGTATGTCGATTTCTTTACCAAGGGACTGCCCTTGGCCTTGCTTGAAGAATTTCGATCCAGTTTGAGCGTCCGACCTCTTCCCGCTCCAACTATAGAGGCATCACTAGTAGAGAAAATGCATTTTACAACAGACTTTTTAAAATGGTTTTCAACTCCACCGCTGCAAATAACAGATAATTATATTAATATTTATGCAATCCTGATAGTGTGAAAGCATAGCTTTTAGAACGGTTACAAATAGTTTTAAATAACCATCTCCATTATTTACTACCATGGGAAATAAAACGGTTCAAAACCGTTTTAATAAATGTATTTTAACCGTTTTAAAAAACCATTTGTGTACTAGTGCATATTAGTCAACATTCATCATTCAAAGTCAAGTCAACATTCAACATTCAAGTCAAGTCAACATTTAACATTCAAAGTCAAGTTAACATTGAACATTCAAAGTCACGACATTTATATTTGTATAACAATTAGTCATTATTCTAGAATAATCTTTTGTATTCTATATTTAGGATAGTGGTTATAAATAATAATTAAGGAAACCAATTAGCCTTCCAACAGAACGTTGAATATTATTTCTACATATCACGAATGAACAACAAAACTCTATGGTTTTGGTGTTCTTGAAATTGGTTGGTTGAAAACCGCTTGGGTTCTTTTTGTCGATCGCAAATCACAAGGAAAAGGGAGGAACAGATTTTGGTTTGAGTTTTGTTTTGCATGTTATGTGAATAATGAACCCATGATTTCATTGTATAGCCAATACTAGGTGTCCGAGTTAGATACAAACTTCTCCAAACCCTTTGAATTTCAGTTGACTAACAAACACCCCTTCCCTTCACTTTCTATTCGTTTGGGTTTATACACAAAATAGTAACTCTTTACCTGTTACTTAAATGTCTAATAGTTAGTTATAACGTTTAACGGTAATTAACTACCGTTAGTCATTTCGTGATTTACTTAATATAGTTAACATATTTACTATAAATACATTAATCATATTAATAAAACGTCCCATCGGTGTATACATGCGTGCCTCCAATAGGCTCACATATTTTTAGCTGTATAATTATGGATTACGGGCATGTTTGGCATACAAGATTGTCAAGAGATTATTCTTATTTTTTTTGAAAAATCAGCTATTTAAAATATAAGCTTCATTTGGTAGACAAAATTATGAGAGATTATAAAAAAATAATCTTTCATAATCTCTTAAAATCAAATGCTACTTCATGCAGCTTATAAAAATAATCTCTTTTTATAATCTCCATCACCATCTCCATTTACAGCTCCATCTCTAGTTCCAGCAACAGTTACTTTTGCCAAACATACCCTACGACTTGAGTATTTTCAATAATGTTTATACATAAGATGTAAAATAATCAATATTTAATTGAAAATTGTTATAACATATGATAATTCAAAACAATAAACAAAATATTACAATCTTACATTAACATCATCTTAGCTTAGAGATTATTCAACAACGTTGATGACGTATAATATGAGCACCAAGCTTACTGGGCTTAGTTCATAATATACATACATGGGCCCAGGCCCAATACAACAAATAGCTGGACTGCTAAGCCTGACAAGGGCCATGCTCTGGATATTTCAAAGACGCACGTGAGTATCTTCTCAGCCGCACCCGTGCGCATCCGCGGACAAACACTGATCGCGGAAGAACACTCACGGCCGCAAACACGATTATACGTGGTCCCTTGCCCGACAAGGGACTCACTCCGACCACCAGCAGTTATAAGCGAAATACTAGGAAACCCTAGTATTAGGCTTGCCTATAAATAGGGGTCATTTCACACCCCAAAAAGGTACATTCTGTCTAATCATTAACTCTTACATATACTCTGACATTCTCTGACAAACATGTGTACTTACTCTTACGCCAGAGCTTAATCGCGGGGTCTGCCCTGCGGTAAGGCTAACGGTTTATTCTCATTTGTGCATATTATCTCTCTATTACTTGGACTAGTACAAGATCTACATCACAGCCCATCTGTTGGCCCAGCCCAATAGATGATCTAAACCCACATTCACCCTTTACACAGTTTTTGTACTAACAAGTTGGCGCCATCCGTGAGACCGATATAACTGCGTTCCTTGAAAATACTCACCATGAGCAATCACGAACAACCTACCCCTAGCCATCCCAGGTCTGATGTGCGGAATACGATAGGGAAGGACAAGCAAACCCCCTAGGGCTCCGCGAGAACTACATCCGCTGTGCTGGTGGTTCTGTCACTGGACGTAATCTCTTAGTGTTCTTAACAAGTTGCTTCAAGATTCTCAGCTTAAACGTGTAGAGCATGGTTCAGCTCTCCCCCTTACTCTTAATTACTTCCTTCTGTACATGCTTCACCTTTGAGGGGAGGGCGGAGATCGTACTGACTCCGTGACTGGCCCCTCCTTGCAAACCATAGGTCCCTCCGCAAGGTTCGTAGTCCTCTTTGATTCTTCTCATCACTCAGGCATTAAATCTGCGTATCCTGAAGTTGATTCTCTTGTCAGGTCTGCTGCTCCGGTTATGACTGAGGCTATCACTGTTGCTACTGTTGCTACCACGGTGACTATTCCTGCTGACATTAGCAAAGATAAGAGTGCACCACATCTGTCCATTTTTGGTTCTTCGAGCTCATCTGAGAAGACGGATCATACTCTTAGTCTTTTTACAAGGAGATCGGGTAGTGGTTTTGATGTCGGGAGCATCCGTGCGGAAGAGGTTATAGGTGCCGGCTTAGAGGAAGTCTATGTTCCTGAGTGGACGGTGACCAAGGGTTTTGAGATGAATGATGGGCGTTTGTGTGCCAATATGATTGATCACTTCACTCCTCCTGCCCTTCTCAATACTGACCACAGTGAAGGAAGCATGACAAATCTAATTACTGCGTTATACCGTCATTTGATGATGTGGGTTTTGATAGATGTGAAGATAACTGGCAGCCGCACGTAATTTGAGTTTGAGCTCCGAGGTAAGGATGCGTGCGGAGTATAACATCTTGGAGAAGAGGAAATGGAGATCTCTAGCGGAGGAGAAAAATATTTTGTTGGAGGCGAAGGACAAGGAGATTGAAGATTTGAAGTCTAAATTGCTTAAGGGCTAATTGTGAGGAGTCCGCAGGAGGTAACAACCAAAAATCGTGCTCAGGTTTCTGGTCTTGATGCCACGAGAGAGCTTACTTTCGAGTGAAGTTGCTCTCCGCCAAAGATCTACAAAATACGTCTTCTAGGACAAGAATGCGTAATTCTTAGAAGCTAAAAGTGACGGGCCTTGAGTCTATAACAGAATTAGCTGAAAAAAGATCATGAGCTTCTGACTTAGGATCGTCTTTCTTCTTCCTTGAATGACCATAACCCAAAGTCTTGTTGATCAGGTATAGTTTTTCGTCCTTAACTATTTTCTTCACAATTTTGTATTCTCCTCTCCTCACGTATATATATATTTCTTAGGTGCATGAGCTGGAAATTTCTTCCGCGGACCTCCGTGAGAAGCTGGAGACGTATGAGGGGAGCTTGAAATAGTTTAGAGGGGAATTTCAAGACCAATCTAATCGGGAACAATCTCAGGACAAGGTTGGCCGAGATCGATGCTGATTTCACGCCGATGTTTGCATGCGCTTTCAGGAGAGTTTCCAATCCGCACGACTCTCAACGCGTTTGCGGGGCAAAAGAAGGTTTACTAACTCATGGGAATAAGCTTCTTGTGGTAAAGTTCTTAATTCCAAATGAAGTTACAGTGGAGGCTCCTCTGGACATGCATTTGGTCGTACAATAGAGAAAGGGGATGTATGAGGGGCCTCCGCAGGGATTGATCATGGCAGGCTGGCAGAAGTATGACTGATCTAAAGCTTATATTCCCTCTGCGGAGGATGATTTTAATTCTGCTATCCGTGACCTTAACTTTCCGCTTCTTCAAGAGCTTTCCGACAAGATGGACTCTCCATTTTTGTTTGGACGACACCGTGCCTGAGACCTTAGGTATGACCGGATCTTCAACCCGAAGTTAATCAGCAAAAGGATCCCGTCCCACATAAGCAGGATATGTTGGTAATTGGGGAGCCAATCCATGTCCGATGCTTTGGAATTATTTGCCGTGGGGCGAGTAAGAAAATGGAAAGGAATCTTATATGTAACGTCTCCCTTTTTGAGAAAGATGTCTATGTGTCCATTGAAGCTCCTTTCTCTGCTAGGCTTGATTGAACCACCTGCTGAGGTTCCCTCTACTAACGTGCTATCTACTATGGTCATTATTCCTCATGCTTGATTCCTTCCGTTTCTATAGAAGATTACGATAATCCGGATTCATCGTGATTTTGGATTCGGGGAACACCACCTGGTTCGGAGAGTGAAGGAAGATCGATGCTTCGGCCTGGATTGGCCCGTGGACTTTTCCCAACTGGATGATGAAGCTAGAGATGCTGTTTTATGAGCGTATTTGTTTTTCTTCCCGTGGTCGTATGTGACCTTGCGGTTCCTTTTGTAATTAAAATATGCTGGATATTTATGGTTTGTATTATTAAGGTGTATACCGCGGCCGTATGTGGCCTTTTTGTTGCGGTACTTTTCATGTAACCGACTTTACAACAATTTTTAGATATATCCTTTGTATATAAATGTTGTTGCTATCTTTTTATATCACGTGTGATACTTTTATTAGGATAGTCTTGTGAATATTTGTGGGTTATTCTCCCGGCGCCGGGCTTGCAATACCTCTTACGCGCCTGAGCTAATTTTGAGGTTGCTCAACCTTTATTATACGGAATAATATTCTTGTGGAGCATGGCTCCTTGCATGCATGTTTTCACAATTAATATAACTTTGCAAAGTAAAGATAATTTAAAATTTAAAACTTGTGAGGGTAGCTAATCCCCACTTTTTCATTGAAATTCAAAATATTACAAGATGCGAATAAATACAGATATTGCCCTTCGGAGCATCATGTGCCGGGCGAATTCTTACATTTCATGTATATAACATTTTTTGAGATTACAAATGTTCCATGTCCTCGGCATTTCATTTCCTTTGCGGTCTTTGAGTTTGTAAGCTCCCTTTCCAAGCGACTCTTTAACTTCGTATGGTCCCTCCCACTTGGGTCCAAGTTTGCCTTCGTCCTTAGCATGACTTGCTTCATTGCTGCGGTAGACCATATCACCCGGCTTGAAACTTGTTCCGCGGACTCTTGAGTTGTAATATTTTTCCATCTTTTTCTTGCTTTTTGCTTCTTGTATTGCTGCTTGCTCCCTTCTTTCTTCTATGAGGTCCAAGTTGATTCCCAGAGCTTCGTTGTTTTTAGCTTGATCTATCTCCGTGGTGCGAAGTGTTGGCATGCCTATTTCCGCCGGGATGACGGCTTCCGTGCCGTATGTCAACGAGAATGGGGTTTCCCCGTTACTTGTCTTGATCATTGTACGGTGGGCCCATAGGACATGCGGAAGTTCTTCTATCCAATCCTTGCTTTTTTCATCAAGCCTTGCCTTTATTCCTTCTCCTAAACTTCTATTTGCTCTTTCAACTAGGTCATTTACTTGCGGGTGTTTCACAGAAGCGAAGCATTGGCGGATGCACAGTTTCTCACACCAATCTTTGAATGGATTATCACGGAATTGCTTTCCATTGTCTGATATGATCTCCCCCGGTAGGCCGAATCTGCAGACAATGTTGTCCCATACGAACTTCTTCACTTGATTGCCGGTGATGGTTGCGACGGCCTTTGCCTCAATCCATTTAGTGAAATAATCGATAGC
Organism: Tanacetum coccineum; assembly: GCA_026074375.1. NCBI lineage: Eukaryota > Viridiplantae > Streptophyta > Magnoliopsida > Asterales > Asteraceae > Tanacetum > Tanacetum coccineum. The sequence continues at coordinate 1,259 of BQNB010094286.1, read as the reverse complement.
AACAATTAAGAATTTGACTTTACCTGGTCCTTCCAGGAAAGGTCCGGCTATGTCTATCCCCCACTTATAAAACGGCCATAGAGATGTGATGGGGTCAAATTCTGCTGCGGATTTCTTGGGACGGGACGGTGTATTTGACAGTCATTGCATTCTCTTATCAAGTTCCTTGCATCCATATGCATTGTTGGCCAATAATATCCTGTTTGGATTGCTTTGGCAACTACAGATCTAGGGCCGAAATGCATGCTGCACGATCCCTCATGTATTTCCCTTAGGACATAGTTTGCTTGGAGTGGTCCGACGCACCGAAGCCATGGTCCTAAAAAGGACTTCTTGTATAGGGTTCCATTGATCATGGCATACCTGGCCGCTTTCCGCCGTACCGCTCTGGCCTTCTTTTTATCCTCCGGAAGGATTTCTTTTGTCAGGTACTCGCATATGGGTGTCATCCATGTATTGTCTTCTTCTTCTACTATGTCAAGAATTTCCTTTTCATTTATGGATTTTTCCTTCAATTCTTCCACGAGCACCTGTTTGTTAAGATGCACGAAGCTTGTGGACGCGATCTTGCTTAGGGCGTCTGCTTTCTTGTTTTCGCTTCGTGGTATTTGTTTGATGGAAAATTCCTTGAAGCTTTTTGCGAGTGTTTTTACTTTGTCTAAGTATTGAACCATGCCTGACTCTTTGACGATGTAAGAGCCGTTAACTTGATTGGCTACGAGTCTTGAGTCAACATTTTCTTGCAAGTTATTTACACCCATTTGTTCTGCGATCCGGAGACCTACTATTAACGCTTCATATTCGGCTTCATTGTTAGTAGCCTCGAATCTAAACCTCATGGCGTATGTAAATTCTGTTCCTTCCAGATTTGTTAGTATTAGTCCTGCCCCGGAGCCGTCTATGCAGGACGAGCCATCCGTGAACAACTTCCACGGCTCCGGTAGTACTTCTGGTTCTGTCATGAGTTCGTCCGGAGACCCTTCTTCCAGTCGTTCCACAATAAAATCTGCTAATATTTGGCCTTTGATTGCGGTCCTTGGTCTATATTGGATGTCATATCCTTCTAATTCGAACTTCCATTTCAGCATTCTCCCGGATATTTCCGAACTTGCCAACAGTTGTTTTATCGGTTGATTTGTTATTACAACGACCGTGTGTGCTTGGAAGTATCTTTTCAACCGTTTACTTGCACTGAGCAAGGCTAACACCAACTTTTCCATAGGAGTATAGTTGACTTCTGGGCCTCGTAGAGTGCGGCT